>CM076579.1:679599576-679879051 GCA_034641835.2 Pinus albicaulis
AATTTGAGTGGAAGGAGAAAGGCTGAGAAAAAGACAAGAAAATAGAAGTCTTAGACGTAGAAGGGAAAAAATTAAAGTACAAATATCATATAGATCGAACCAGCCATGAAATTTAGCAAATATATAGGTTGAAAGAGCCAAGGAACCTGGAAAATATGCAAGAAGTTTTGTGACATCAGCTAGACCTTTCTATTTTCTCACCAGAGAACATTAATGGGAGGCACTTTTGAGGGATGGAGAAGCAGGGAAGGAAGTCATCCTTATGTTGTGAGTGGCAGATCATAAAGGTGCCTGGAGCTGCTCTATCTTTTATAGACTTGGCAATGAGAATTACACTAGTTTAAACTCCAAATAGGTTGAACTCAGGGCTTATTGTTCCTACTTCCTGGTGGTATCATAGCCTAGCTAGGGGGTGGAGTTTTACAACAAACTACCTGCAATTGGGCGGAAATTGCTTGGTGTATTTGGTTTTGCTGGTCATCCACATTGAAATCAGATAAATATGCAAATTTGTTTGATTATTTGTACATGGTAACATAATCCTTCTGATGCATAGATTTTTCTATAAAAAGAATGTTTAGTCTGAGATGGAAGCCATAGCCTCTTCTCGAAACTACCTTTAAATGATTTCTAGAAACTTCATAAACTCTATTTCACACTCGGCTGACTCTATATCTATGTAGAGTAAGGCTGGGCCAGAGCCTAACGGGTAAAATTTATTTGGTAAAATGTGAGAGACGTTGAATAGAACAAAATATTTTACCTCAAACACGAAAATGGTTTGAAACAATGAAAAATAAATTTTTGAGTTGGAGTATTACACTATTGCATACAAGAGTATTCATAAATGATCTTTTTATTGCATTCCTATCGTTTTATTAGTGCTCTATTCAAGCATTAAGATCTCCAAACGCTTGAATATTGGCCTTTTCGCTGCACCATTTTTATTAGCATCGCCACTTATTTCAAAATTCTATCCCTGCACATAAATTCCATGAAAACTGGAAATACTATTATGGGGTTATGGTTTAATAATGCTGCAATCATCGTTGGAAATGGATCCCAAAGTTTCATCTACGTAAATATTTGCTTGCTACTTTATTTCCTATATGCACACTTGGTTTTGATTTCTTTTTCGATTTTCTGCAAATGATAGACCCAATCCAAAACTGTAAGTGAAAATCAAAATTTTCAATCATGATACTACACAATCAAAGTGGTGGACATGAGGTTTCTTTTAAACTTTTAAAGGTAGATAGGAGGAATGCAACCCTGATTGGAGAAATACGCTGTCCACCTCCTTGGCAGGATGAGGTGATTTTGACCTTTTTCCTTTTTATGTCTGGAGTATTTTCTGCCAATTGACTTCTCCTGCCACTCTAACACATCTTTGTCTCTATACGAGATGTCTGAAATTGTGACTCTGCATTCTAGACCAACCAAGGGATGTATCTCATCATCTACTCCATTAACATTTTTATTGAAATATATCGAAATGATTCATGGTTCATACCTCGAAAGATTTAAAATAATTACAAGATGGTTCCTTCTGATTTTTACCAAGAAGTCAAAACATTGCCAAGCCAAAATGATCTCAGTTTATAATTTTGGATTTGAAGTACTGGAGACAACAAAAAATATGGATTATGAGCATGAAAAAATGAAGTCCTGACACCAAAGAAACTTTGGATTGGAAGTATTGGAGTCAGAAAAAAGGACGGATCATGAACATGCAAAGCTAAATTCCTGACAATGTTCTCTGTGCAAATCCTTAGATGAATGTGTTTCTCACTTGTTTATTTATTGTTCATATACAAAGTGGGTATTTTAGGCTTAGCTATAATGGTCAAAGTCCAATCTAGGCAATTGTTTAAAGGCTTGCGAGGAAGATTGTTTTGTAGCTTGTTTCAAGGCTTTCCCATGCATCTTTGTTTACATTATTTGGTGGGAAAGGAATTCAAGTGTGTTCATATCATTTGACATCTCGATGGACATTGTTGTAGGAATCATTGCAAATCTATGCAAAGAATATAGGATAGAACCAAATGGAAAAATAAAGGGTCCCAATTATGCCTCCATTAGATCATGATAATCTGTGGAGTTTATTTGATGGTGCTACACCGGGTCATCCATCAATTTGCATAATTGTAGTAGTATTATTTTTGAACAAATCACATTATATGCATGTTAAATATTCCCCAGGGTGCAGGACAAATAATCATTCTGAATTTATTGCCTCGCTAACACTCTTTAGTATCCACTCTAACAAAATATCAAAAAGCTACAAGTTCTGAGAGATTCAAAGTTAGTATTTGATTGGGATAATAGGAAAATTGAGGTGGAAATGTTTGTTTGCAATATCTTCTTTAGGACATCCAGGAATAAATACTCTCATTTGATTGGTTATTCATCTGTAAACATATCCTAAGAGAGCTCAATTCCAAAGCAATCACTCTTTCAAAGGAAGCACCAACACTTTTGACATCACTGAATATGTGGATAGAGAAGAACTAACTCAATGACCTAGAATTTTTTACCTTCAGGTCCGATCATAGAAATGGATGATATTTCTTTTTAAAAACTGGAAAGTCACTACTATTTTTTTATTAAATAGGAGAAAGCTTGTGCAAGGTAAACATTTTGGGAACTCTTGGAATAAATTATATGATGGAATAATCAGATTTAGTAGAACTGTGCTAGCAGTTTGACTGGCTAAAATAGGCCATATGAATACTGTAGAATGGCTTTTCACATTGACACCAGCTCTTTTAACAGTAGGATTTTGAAAATGTTTCCTTTGGGAATGTTTTGCTCCATGTTTTCAAGATAATGAGAGTTGCTTGTACAGTCCTTAATGGCAGGTAGATGCAGATGCAGAGGCTCTTTCAAACGGTTTAAATATGCAATCAAAATTCTTCTCTCGCTTACCGAGGAACGCATTTGAGGTAAAAAAATTGTTCTTTGGGCTCATTAAGTTTGCTATCATTTCCACTTGCTCAGTAAAACAGAGTATGGGAATAATGGCTTATTTATATTGTAAAGTATCTTGGATGCTCATTTAATTTTATTTTTTTGGTTTACTTTACAGAGAGCACTGGCACTCTACAAAAATGCCTATGTCAAAATTAAGTCTTATTCAAGTCCTGGTGCAAATGATCCGCACAAGGTAATTGTGGCTTCTAAAAGCGGTAAAGAGAGTTTCTGTCATACTAAATTGTATGGTGAAACAAATGCTGATGTTGATGTAACAGTAGTATGTGATAACACATCAATAGATGTGACTTCAGCCATTGAGGTTACCAATCCTTTAGAACATGCAGTGAATAATAATACACAAACTGACCAAGAAAACCCTTATATGGTTCTTCAAGATGATGCAAAAATGAATAACTCTATCAGTTCAAGTAAAAAAAGCCCAATTTTTGATGTGAAAGAACCAATCGTGAATGTAAAGGATGCAAATTATTTGGTACTGGGATGCAATACTAATTCCAAAGGTTGTTCAGAACATCCTTTGGATGATGTTAATACTAGGGTGTTTTCAGTAGAACTTGAAGATGGTGTCACTGACCCAGAAATGGTGGATGATCATGATCCGAGAGGCTTCTCAGAAGAATCAAATATTAATACAATAGTTTCTCCAGAAGAGCTTACTTATGGCATTAATTCAATGCATGTCTCAAAAGCACCTGTGGATCCTGTTGATGCAGTAGTCTTGTCAGAGGAGCAGGCTAACATTGTAGGTCCATTGCAAGTTAACAATGTCCCTTCCCTTATAAAACGAAATATTTCAATATTGAATACGGAAGAGCACAAGACAATGTCAAATAGACACACAAGAAACATTGATTCCAGAGTAACTGAAAACTCTTCCAGGGACTTTCCTGTACCAATAGACAGCTGTACAGATATTGCTGTCACAAATAAAGCTGCAACATTTCTGGAAATTTCCAGTTCCCTATCCTTGAAGTTAGTGAGGGAATGTGAAGGAAAATCACATTCTATTTCTATGATGCCCAATTCAGAAACTGTTAGTCAAGTCTCTGAATTTCATGAGAGGTGTGATAATTTAGATTTGGATACTGTAAATGTCGGGTGCTTAAATCCAAATCAACAAGATGAGGATTTGTGTGGTGAGGCTGGAATTCAGTAGGATGAATCACCTGGAAATACAGAGACAACTCTGGAAAATGCAGTTGAGTCAATTGATTCTAAAATAGGCATACGGATTTTCAGTCCATATAATCTTCCTGGAAGTACACATTGAGACAATCTAAGTATTTTTTTTTCCCTCTTGTTGATGCCTCTCTTGCTCATGTTATATTTCTTGCATGCATTCCTTGTATATGTGGCCAAATTATGGAAATATGTCTCTTTCATAAAGTGCTTTTCGTTGTACATATCTTGTTTTCTGTTTTTTTGCATGGTTTTGTTTGGACTGAGAAATTCAATCCACTTGCAGTATCTGTTCTTTGAAGTAAGTATACTTTCTCTATTATTAAGTAACCTTTATTTATTATCGGAAATGCTTTAGATTTGGTGATAAAAAAAACACTTGTATTAGAATTTCTAGTCGTCCTATGCTAAATAACATCATCTTCTGCTAGTTGTGGTCAAGTTTCTCAACTTTAATAATGTTACAAGTTAATACAGGAGCTAAAAGTTTAATCTCTGTAAGTATGCTTAAAACACTTATGTATCTTCATTACCATGTTTCCTAGTATGGCCTTCTTGTAGTCACTAACCTACATTTCAGTTAACCCATTTTGAGTATTCATATGAGGTTCCTTTGAAAAATGCCCGTATGATAGTTTTGCTTGAAGTATTGAGAGTTTGATACCCGCTAAAATCTATAGATGGTATTTAGAATGTGATGAACAGACCATGGAACCATGAAATTCAACTATTAACGATTTTTCTTGAGCATCTGTGCTGCTGGTTATGGCTTAAAACTATTTTTTAGTTGGGGTATGATAATTCTTTCAGCATGACTAGTAAGCTACCCTCTTAATCCACAATAATTACATTCTTGTTTTCTTTGCTGTGACAAACATCCGTCCGTTGCTTATGTGCACTTGCATACTGAATCTTGACACTGAAGAAATTACTTCTAGGGTGAACCTTTTTAGTTTTTTCCTGGTTATTGGTGGTTTTGAATCACTTGACAGTCGATAACATGCTGAGTGAACTTCTTCATGCATAAATTGAATAACTTCTAGATGAAGTTGATCATGCAGCAACATTAAGTCAATGACCTCATACAAGGCATTGCAATTTCACCATTTATTCATTCCACTATTGTTAGTCTAATTTTCCAAATTTTGAAGAAAATTAAGTTTATTTTTCCATGACTCTAGACATTCAGCTTTTTTATACCTTTATTCAGCAATACATTCTATTTTCTAAATGATATTGTGGAAGCTAGTGGATGGAGTGGATCTGCAACTGCCTAATGTTATGAGATACTAATGTTGTTACTCAGCATCATATCGGAGTCATTGATGAAAAAGTCATTGGTTAATAAATTTGTGTTCCAGTTTTTGGAAAGTTCTGGTAAGTTTACATTATCGCACATTTCCTTATTTAGTATGATTCCTTAGTTGTTTTGAGGGAGCTTTGAATTTGTATATGTAATTTTCTGCTACCCTACTTACACTAGTGATTATCACCTTATATTTTTAATATTTTGGGATGTATTTATTGCCTAGAGTTGAATTGGTATGTAAACTTGCATTGAACACATTTACTGCTACTTATATATGCCTTGTTATTGGTAATTATTTTTACATTTCTTGATTATATCTTGTTTTTGTAATTATTTACATTTTGAAATGTAAAATTGGCTTAAGATCTGATCTTTCATCTACACTGTGATTCCCTGCGGTTACAACGAAACCTAGCACCCGCAAAAAGTATAAAGTCTCAATCACGATGGTGTTAGTTTTTTTACAATGCAAGAATATTACCTACTCACTTTGAGTAGCTTTTCCTTTCTCTTTTGGTTGGCTCTTCTTCAGCTCAAGGGGGCATCCCTAAAAGGTAGAATTGCTAGGCTATAGAATGGGGGCACAAGGTGATTTAATAAGATGAGTGGTGGTTGTAGTGTATGAAATAGGATGAAGAAACAAAAATACACAAAAGCAAGGAATGAATGAGAAGGAAGGAAATTGGTGCCTATCAGTTATGGGCTAATGGAGCCATAAGGCATTTGGATAAATGAGAGAACTTGTATGTCACAAAAAACTAATTTGAAGCAGGTCATACGGTAGAATTTTTTTATATACCATTTTCTACCAATTAGTAGATGAAGAAATAATTTGATACATTCATCTTTAAGGTGTGTACTTGAGATGAAAAGGGCCTAATGTATGCATTTGATCCTTATGTGTTCGCTGGAAATGTGTTGTAGAAAAGCAGTCTTCAAGGGCTAAATTGCTACTCATCAATCTGTTCATAAGGTGTTGTTTTATGGTTGTAGTATGCTTCAAAATATGCAACATAGTTGATAGAAGAAAGGGAAACAAGTGCAAAAACAGATAGCCAATGTTAGGGTATCTGTGGTATTCCTTTTCTAATTATGCAATATTTCCTGTTCACAGTTATGGTACGCATTAGACAAGACACTGTCAGAGAGGGCTACATGGGCGCTGACCATGGACAGAGGGTTGAATATGGTGACAATCAACGCATCTATGATTGTGGGACCTGGTATCACATACAAAAGCTTAGGATCTACCATTGCATATCTTAAAGTGAGGATGAGAGATCTGCATACCAAATAGACTCTGTTCTAGAACGTACAAATATGGTATAGTAATCCCTTGGAGAGGATCTAATCTATTGGTATAGTAATCCCAATACCGTATCAGGTGTGGCAAACCGAGCACATTTGGAAACCAAAGCTTCAGGAAACCAAACTTTGGATCAATGTGTCTTCTATCAGCATCTTTGGAACATGGACCTCAACTCTGCCCTTTGGATCTGGATTTGGTTCTAGCTATCCAACTCTATTTCCTGGCTTCACTTGTTTCTGTAGTGCGAAAATAGTTAAATTTACTATTTATTCTCAACTCCAAGCAATCTTTATATTTGAAACTATTTAATCAAAATACATTCCCATTTTATTCAAGTCCCTTTCAGTCTCAGAATTGGTGATAATCTATCTTGGTAGCTATTGGTTCCATTATTAAACCCTCACATTTTATCAAGGAAACATTCATGGGGCAAGATCTGGATGAACAATTACCTGAGATGAACAAATACAATCTGGTGTGAAGGATCTCATTTTTCTTGAGCTAGCTAGGTGAATATGTCGTCCATAGTAGGTCAAACCATATAATACACACAATATTTGAGATTTGAAATGTTTCTCAAAGAGTGCACCACCATTAAAGCTCAGTCACTCAGCCAAAAAATCAATGCAGAGGAGACTCCAGGAGGTATGCCCCACCATTCTTTACTCGGCAATTAATTCCTCGTGATCACTAGCCAACTTAAGTTCGTCGAAGCATTCGGGTGTGCATAGCCTTTCTTGCATTGAATCTTTAGTGGTCTCAAGCAGTATGCCTGTTCTGTTCATGTCAATGCATCGACTTTAAGCTCAAATAAATCTGAAATTCAGAATAAAGTAATTCACAATGTCTTCAGGTGGAGGTGGCCATGATACACAGCAAAAATCAACATGATCTAGAATTCAAAATAATGTGGCAGTAAAGAAGATCTCAACCGATTTTTATCTAGTGATTTAAAGCAACAATCTGCACAACTTTTTTGTAAATGACAACTCTTAACTTTCTCCCCCTTTAACCACTATGATCAAACCTATTATCTAAGCAGAAGCGTCGATATCAAATCAAATCAAGCGTCAGTGTTGGCTAATGCTGGGATTCAAGGTGTTCCTGGAAGATGGTAAAAAAATTGGTTAGTAGAAGAATATTTGAACTTACAAGGAGCATTTTTTGTTGAATATACTCCCTACAACTCATTACTATGTCACAATTTTATTTCTTTACAAAATTCAGGGGATGAAATAGCATGCTTTTGGAATAAGGCCACAAGTATCCTTACATAAAAGTTAGGTTATGAGGCTTTATCCTACATGGATTTGCTGTGAGAAAGACATTGATGGTAGGTAAGCATCTAGAAGATTTCTTAAATTAGAACCTTCTCCTCGTCATCTCTATCAAACAGAATTCTGACCTGCGACAATGGACAAAAGTGCTATTGGCAGGGACCAAATCGCTGTATTTTCTGCAAATGTTAAGGTAAATTTGTGGATCACCTCTTTATTACGTGTTCATATGTTATTTCTATATGGAAATATGTTCTCCAATCTTTAAATTGCCGAGGACAATTTAATTCTGGGTCCCTACTTCAGGGTCTTGAGACATGGTTTGCACACACTCAATTTTGAGCTCTTCTTAGCTATATTATGTGGGGGTTATGGATGGTTGGAACAAGTGGACTTTTGAGGATCTGGCAGAATAAGTGGATGGTTGGAATAAGATAGAGAATCTGGCAGCACATATAATTAGAATTTTCTATAAAGAAAGTTGTAGAGATAAAAAGCCAAAGGATTTTAAGATAAATCATAATGAAGCAAGGGTTTTTGATGGAGCAAGGTATTCCAGAAGATGCGGATATGGTGTTGTTTTGTTTTTATCTCACCCGTTACTCTACCTTAAAGTTTGGAGCTGATCAAGGGTTCAAATAAGAGGATAGAACTATTTTCCTTGTAGATTTTTTTGAAGTCTTAGTTTGCTTTAGAAAACGATATCAAATATTTGTAGGTACCAAGAGTTTCAAAGTTGAAAATGGCATTGGTTTATTGAGAAGTGTCAAATCAGATCTTTGCAACTACCAGGAGTTTCAAAGTTGAAAATTGCATTGGTTTAATGAGAAGTGACAAATCACTAATTTAGCGTTGTCTCCTTTGCTTCACAGAATTAGAGAGACAGGGTTCACTCTTTGGTCCGTTGCAACATCTGTATAGAGAATGTAACAAATCAGCCAATGGACTATCAAAAAAAGTTATGGCACAACAGAAAAGTTTGCTCTTGTTCAAGGAGTTCAAGGGGGAAGCAAGCTTCCCAATGAGATATAAAATCCTCTATTGACTTAGAAGAACAATGGGAAGTGCTCTAATTGACTTGTAACTCTTGTTGTCATGTATAGTGTATACCGATTGCAGAAGATGGATGTGGTATGTATTTGGGGTAAATACAATGGTTAAGTTTCAATGTATTTAGACTAGTAGTTTTGTATGAAAGCGCAGACTTTTCCATGCATATTTTTCTTTCACACTTGAAATAGAAAACACAGTTTTTTTTGGAAAAAAAATGTGTGTAAAAGACTAAATATGTAAACAACTCAAATATTTAGAATCCATGAAGGGGGCGTATGAAAGAAATAATTCATACTTTTGATATTTGATATTTGATAGTGAAATTATAATATGCTTTTTTTTTCTTTTGTAAGTAAGCGAGAGTTGTATTATATTATAAAATTCTGAAGATTACATTTGACTTCAAACGTGCTTGGTTTGCCACACCTCATACCGTTCCCTAACGGGTATAGAGAAATTAATTATTGTTCAGTTATTGAAATCACTGAAGATTATGTATCTTCAAGATTTAAATTGGGTTGCTTACCTAATTATATTTTTTCTTTAGCTATTATGTCACAATGAAATTAATCATACATAGATACTTTCCAAAGATAATCATGAATTCATTATTTATTTGATTTATTTCATAATTTGGTAACAGATTTGAAAAACCAACGGTCTACCAACAACGTTTGAATAATAAGAAGCTGACTGGATTGATGGTTGGATATGGAAACTGTGCAACCCTAAGCAGCGAACTGTAAGGGAAGGGGGGGTTTCCCATGTTATAGCTTAACAACAGCGATGAATGAGGGGCACAAGAAAACTTGGGGAGTTTACATGTTCAAACTATATCCATTTTTGTACATACTGTAATGTAATTTTCACTTCAAGGTTTGGATAGTTGGCAATAAGTCAATTTCCATAACGACCAACATTAAAATTTTAGCCAGTGACTAAGGCTCTCTACCATATGCAGTTTTTTTCATTAATTTCTGATGTAAAATAAATTTCCTGATTTCTGGCAAGGACAAGTGCAAGTAAGTTGTTGATAGGCTGTTTGGTGTGTGAATAAAAAGTGGGATACCCCACACTTTGGAATTGTTTTATCATTATTAAATTTCCTCCTTTTGTTTTACCATTATGAGAAGTTGCACTTTCTCTTATCATGAGTTGTGTTATGAATGGAATGAGAAGTTACACTTTCTCTTATACTGAACTGTTTTGTGAGTGGAGTGCATAATGTTCTTTTGATGGTATTTTTATATATTGGGATGTTGAATTCTTTAATTACAAGATAAAAAATTGAATACTACTTTGCCTGGTCAAACTTTTATTTTTAAATTTTTTAGTCAAGCACTGTCACCGGTCAAACTTGTGAGAGGCCACTGTTGTGAGAGGCCTGGATAGTGTAATAGTTGTGTAACTACTGGTGCCTATTGGTGATTATATGTGTGGAGGAGAGCCGACCTCCATTGTTGCATTGGACTGTGGAGGGATGAGTTGAGCTTCATGAATTTATGATACTGGCCCCTCGAATTCCCCGATCCATTCCCACGAGCAAATTTTGCCATGAGCTGAGTCGGTTTGGATGTGCGTAGCAGACAGTGAGGCACAATTGTCGGTTTGGAGGTGTGTTGGGATTGTCGTATTGACTCTGTTTATTAGTTATTGGCGTTTTAATTTTTGTTCCACTTGTTCTGCTCATTGAAGAAATCATTAGAGGCATGTGCCTTTGTGTTGGAGGATTGTTGAAACAAAATGATTTGCAAAGATCCCAATTTGTTGAAACTCCTCTCCAACCTCAATATCAGTGCTAGTAGTAGCATGAGCAACAACACTACACTTAGCAGAACTAGAAGAACGCGTTTTCCAAACTGCACGAGAACTACTTCCCTCATGAGTCACCATGTGCCATGCTTGGTCTCAGTGGTTCTCTTCCTTCTACTCCTGGTTCAACTACCATATCTTCATTGGAACTAACAACCCGAACTCCACTAGACAACGATTCACCATTTTGTAGTATTGATTCACCATTTGTACTGGTGATTCGCCATGTTTTTACAAGATAATATAATTAATTAATTTTTAACACTGTTCAAGATCGGACCTCCACTCCTCTGAGCGATTCCGCATGCTCCAATTTGATCCGGCCTTCGGCTCTCATTATTAATGATCAGAGATTCATTGCGCGGGCGTCCTTTGATTGAATTGCGAACGGGTCGACATAAAAAATAGCGTTTAGCCATGGTTTTCGGACAAGCCGGTTCTTTGGTTACCTTTGTCTGCAATGGCCGCGATAAGGAGGGGTAGCCGGCGGAACACGCCCGGAGCTTTCTTGCATGTTTCAATTTCTCTCGGATTACTGTCTGCATGCTTCTCTGTTGGTCGGATGCTGCTTCTTCGTCTTGCCTTGCGCACGAATTACTGTCACCTCGCCTGCGTCATAGGATCCGTTGCCGCAGGGGGAGCACTAGAGGTCAATCCCGGCGCGCTCCCTCCAGCACCTCAACAAAGATGACTTCCGGCCAGTCCAGTGATTATTACTTAGGTCGATATCCAAATACTAGGAGTGGGCGGGGTTAGCTTGTAGCATCTAGCCACCGTATGGATTCCCCTGCTCCTGGCTTCCCCACCGCTAGTTCACCTTCTCCCACGACGCGCACTGCGCAATTTTCCTTTGATTTCACTCTCAACCGCCCGCGAATCACGGTGACAATCGCCTTGGTCTTCACGAAGCTTAAATGGAGAAAGAATGCACCACGTCCCAAGTTGAGTACGAGCACAAGAAAAACCGGCGACGATCGGGCCGCCAGGAGGGGCGTGGCATGCATGTGGAGGTAGCACCTGGCAATCACAGACCTTAGAAGGACGGTGTAAAATAAATGGAAGAACTTGATAGGAGGGATTGGTTTAGTTGTTTTCTTGCTTAGCAGGCCCAGTTAATTGGGCTGATTTTAGTTTATTTTACTGTGCTGGACCTTTAAGTAATATTTTTTAATTCTGTAAATTAAACGTTCAAGACTGGTTTCCCCGTATGAGGGCAGTCTTCTTAATTTTTTGATTTTTTGATGACAAATTTGCCATGAGTATGGCCAGGCAATGTTTTTGACTTCGGTGTAATTTTATTCGCAATGTTAATAGATTAACTTTACTTAGAATTCTCACATGATTAACGTTTTTCTTGATCTGTTCAAGGATTTTGGGTACTTTAATTTGTATTTGGAACAATGGACGTCGGTACTCTATCTGTTGCTTTACTGTTCTACATACTGCTATTTCACTTTCTTATAGATACCTCGGGCATATTTGAATGCTTTCTCAGATTGTCGATAATCTCCATGTGGACCGTTACTGGATTTTATATCATGTCCCTGTATGTGACATGGGGTATTTTTCTATCATTGTCTGGGGTGGGACTTCCACTTTTCTGGATGGATATTTGGGTTCCAATCTTTAGATGTGAAAATGTAATGACTTCATGGACTGTTTTACTTCATATAATATATTCAAAACAACGTTTTTTCTCTTGTGAAAAAAAAATGATTAATGTTTATCACTCTGCCTTAAAAACTAGCGATGCTGGTCTATGTTGCTGGTTTATTGATATGGTCTGATGGTCTTTTTATATTTTGGACATATCACACTCCTCACATGATTAGCGTTTTTCTCTGTTCAAGGATTTTGGGTGCTTTAATTTGTATTTGGAACAATGGACGTCGGTACTCTATCTGTTGCTTTACTATTCTACATACTGCTATTTCACTTTCTTATAGATGCCTTGAGCATATTTGGATGCTTTCTCAGATTGTCGATAATCTCCATGTGGACCGTTACTGGGTTTTATATCAAGTCCCTGTATGTGACATGGGGTATTTTTCTATCATTATCTGGGGTGGGACTTCCACTTTTCTGGATGGATATTTGGGTTCCAATCTTCAGATGTGAAAATGTAATGACTTCATGGACTGTTTTACTTCATATAATATATTCAAAACAACGTTTTTTCTCTTGTGAAAAAAAAAAATGATTAATGTTTATCACTCTGCCTTCAAAACTAGCGATGCTGGTCTATGTTGTTGGTTTATTGATATGGTCTGATGGTATTTTTATATTTTGGACATATCACACTCCTCACATGATTAGCGTTTTTCTCTGTTCAAGGATTTTGGGTACTTTAATTTGTATTTGGAACAATGGACATCGGTACTCTGTCTGTTTTTTTACTATTGTACATACTGCTATTTCACTTTCTTATAGATGCCTCGGGCATATTTGGATGCTTTCTCAGATTTGTCGATAATCTCCATATGGACCGTTACTGGGTTTTATATCATGTCCCTGTATGTGACATGGGGTATTTTTCTATCATTGTCTGGGGTGGGACTTCCACTTTTCTGGATGGATATTTGGGTTCCAATCTTCGGATGTGAAAATGTAATGACTTCATGGACTGTTTTACTTCATATAATATATTCAAAACAACGTTTTTTCTCTTGTGAAAAAAAATGATTAATGTTTATCACTATGCCTTCAAAACTAGCGATGCTGGTCTATGTTGCTGGTTTATTGATATGGTCTGATGGTCTTTTTATATTTTGTACATATCACACTCCTCACATGATTATGATTAGCGTTTTTCTCTGTTGCAGGGTTTTGGGTACTTTAATTTGTATTTGGAACAATGGACGTCGGTACTCTATCTGTTGCTTTACTATTCTACATATTGCTATTTCACTTTCATGGACTGTTTTACTTCACTGTTGCAGGGTTTTGGGTACTTTAATTTGTATTTGGAACAATGGACGTCGGTACTCTATCTGTTGCTTTACTATTCTACATACTGCTATTTCACTTTCATGGACTGTTTTACTTCATATAATATCTTCACTTTCATGGACTGTTTTACTTCATTGTTGTAGGGTTTTGGGTACTTTAATTTGTATTTGGAACAATGGACGTCGGTACTCTATCTGTTGCTTTACTATTCTACATACTGCTATTTCACTTTCATGGACTGTTTTACTTCATATAATATCTTCACTTTCATGGACTATTTTACTTCATATAATATCTTCACTTTCATGGACTGTTTTACTTCATATAATATCTTCACTTTCATGGATTGTTTTACTTCATATAATATCTTCACTTTCATGGACTGTTTTACATCACTGTTGTAGGGTTTTGGGTACTTTAATTTGTATTTGGAACAATGGACGTTGGTACTCTATCTGTTGCTTTACTATTCTACATACTGCTATTTCACTTTCATGGACTGTTTTACTTCACTGTTGTAGGGTTTTGGGTACTTTAATTTGTATTTGGAACAATGGACGTCGGTACTCTATCTGTTGCTTTACTATTCTACATCCTGCTATTTCACTTTCATGGACTGTTTTACTTCATATAATATCTTCACTTTCATGGACTGTTTTATTTCATATAATATCTTCACTTTCATGGACTGTTTTACTTCATATAATATCTTCACTTTCATGGACTTTTTTACTTCATATAATATCTTCACTTTCATGGACTGTTTTACTTACATATAATATCTTCACTTTCATGGTACATTTCTTCTTGTTGTAGGGTTTTGGGTACTTTAATTTGTATTTGGAACAATGGATGTCGGTACTATATATGTTGCTTTACTATTCTACATACTGCTATTTCACTTTCATGGACTGTTTTACTTCATATAATATCTTCAAAACAGCGTTTCTCGTCTTTTAAAATTTTAATTTTTTTTTTTAAAATTGAACCCTCCGTCGGTCTACCGACGCCTTGTAGACGTCGGAACTGCGACAACCCAGCAACGTCGGAAGCGAGACAGTATGAAAACGTCGGAAGAGCGACGTTCCAAACGTCGGACCACATATCGTCGAAATTACGACATCTTCCAGACGTCGGAAGAGTGACGTCCAAAACGTCAGACCACGTTTAGTCAAAATTGCGACAGTTTACAAGCGTCGGAAGAGCGACGCCAAAACGTCGGACCACGTTTAGTCGAAACTGCGACGGTTTATAAGCGTCGGAAGAACGACGTCCAAAATGTCGAACCACATTTCACTGGAAGTGCGACATTTTACAAACGTCGGAGGCGCGACGGTTTGTGAGACGTCGAAAGAGTGACGCCTGTTCGGAATGACGAAAGAAGTGTCGATAGTGCGACACTTTTTACTTGCGTCGGAACGGCGACGGCATGACAAACCACGGTTTGTCCGCCCCCGAACTGTCGCTCTTGTGACGAATATGTGTCGGAATAGCGACGAATTGGCCGTCGGAATTTCCGCCAAATTCTCTAGTGTTTTGAGAAAGAAAATCTTCCTCATCTTCTTCATCATCTGAACTGGAGGACTCATCATATATTGTAGTTTTGTCCTCTTGTAGATATGTGACATTCTAATCTGGTGGGCTGAGCTCAATGAAAAGGTCAATGTATTCTTGAGCAGGGGTTTGTTCCATTGCTTCCTCTTTTTCAGGAGAAGGTTCCTTATTTTCAATCTGCTCAAAAATGTCTTGCTTATTTTCCTCTTCTCCTTGTGAGATGAAAGGCTGTTGATCTCCAATCACATGGAAATTATTAATGATGATCTGAGGTGTAACAGAGTGAAGATTCAATGAATCTTCATCTATTACTAGAGTTTCATAACTCTCCTCATCAGTATCATAAAAGGCTGACTTGGCTCATTACTTTCTTGAGGCTAAAGGAATTGATTTCCCTCCCACAAATTTGCTACTGATGGCTCTGCAATATCATCTTCTGTTTGGGGAACATCATCATCAGATAGATAAAAAATAGGAAAATCATGAATGTAAGTAGTGCTACCAATCAGACATACTAGATTATCAGCAAGTCTATCTTCATTCTGATCTACATGGGATATTTTCAACAAAACTCAGTAGATGAATGGACAAGAGTGTCTGTTCTGCAAAAATTTCAGAGTCTGGTTGTATATTGATGATCTGATCTATTTCTACTTCTGTCAAAGGGGAAGGTTTTCTTGTGTTCCTTTGAACAGAAGGACAGCATCTCTCTGTTTCTTGTGAAGACCGGATTTGAGGCTGGATGTCATCTTGAGCCTTAGCCATAAGGGATGATGGATCAACATCTGAGTTTTCAGGAATATCTTGAGGAATGTCTTTGATTTCTTGGTAAATTTCTTCCCAAACTGATTCATCCAGGTTCTTGTGATGGCTAGGATGCATATGAAATTCTTGAATGGATGTTAATAGATCTTCAAAATCAATATTAACCAAATCCTCATCAATATCTAATAGGTACTGTATGATATTTTGAGACTAATCACAACAATCCCATGATAAGGATGGAGAGTTTCCTTTATAATTCTTGTAAAACACTTGGTGCATGTCCTTTAAAGAAAAAAAACTTTTGGGTTCTAACCATTCATACCAATTCCTAGCTTTTCCTTCTAATGTTTCCATGAACATTTTCATTAGGCAATCTTCATGCCACTCAACTTTAAACCTCCACACATGTATATGAAACTTGATGAGATGTAACAAGGGGTCATCAAAATTTTCACCCTGGAAGTTAGGTAGGATTTTCAACCAATTTCCTTCAAGCATTTTGTGTGGGAATCCAGGGATATGATCCCTACTCATTGGGGCATATCTTCGCTGTATATGTGGAAGCATGTTGCAAATCAGATAAGAGTTCATTGTATCTTATCAACCAGTCCACAGTCTTCTGCTAGTGGAGTCATTTGGTCTTTAGGAATTATTGAGTGTGGAGTCGCCAGGTGGATGAATTTGAATGTTTAAAGTAGGTTTTTGTCCACCATCAGCACTTGAATACCAATTTAACCAGAGATTCTGAGGACTCAAGAGTGTATCAGGTATTACTTACTCAATTCCCCAGTGAAGTCGCCATTATGTGGCGCTTCCAGTGTTTTTTCCAGATTGGCAAGACCAAAAGACCAGACAACATAAAACCACATTGGGATCCTAGGATCTAGCCCTCCTGGATCCAGAGAGGGATCTCTCTATAAATGCAAAGAACAATATATCCTTAAGGCTAAATTTGAGGTATTATGCTAGATATGAATCACAGGGGTTGTTTTAATTGTGATTGTTTGGTTGGAGGTCATTAACTGAGAAGGTTATGGAAGTAAAGAAGGAATTGAATAGAAGGATGTTTCAGCAAGGGAGAATAGGACAAAAGAAAGGTTGAACCATTGGGCTATGGAGTCATGAAAGGGAATTACTTGCATAACAACCATCCAAGGTTTTCATAAGGCAAGTCATGTATACTAAAGGATCTTTTTAGATAGATGGTGGAATGGAACATTAAGAATGGGTGAAAGGAAGAGACTAAAGTGCATTCTAAGATCAAGTCAGAGGTCATTTAACTCCAGGCCTTCTTTTTACATACTTCAAAGGAAACTCTCATAAAATACACAAAGGGTAGCTTAAGATCATGTCAGAGGTCATTTAACTCTAGACCTGCTTCAGCATACTCTTAAAGAGAAACAATCCAGCAGTCCTCATAACCACTTTCAGAGTAGCAGAAAACATTTAAGATGAAACAGAGAGTAAGGCCTAAGATCAAAGAGGGACTTTTAACCTTCAATGATTTTGACACTCAATTAAATGGATCTAAGAAACTAACTCCAAATTCAGACATCAGTAAGCATGGACCAGCCAACTACTATACTGGTTAAACTATGATGAATTAGCTCTTAGATACACAGCTTTAGCAGAAAACATCAAGGATAAATATTTACAGTTAGACTTAGGGTACTTCAAGCCATATATCCTAATCTATGCTTGTTTTTCTTTATCAAAGAAATATGGACAGTATGTAAAAAAATGAAAGGAAACAATTACAGTGAGAATACATCACCAATAATATATACTAGGATCCTATGAATCTTCTTGATTAATTGATGTGTAAAACCAGTCACATAATTTGGGCTTAGTGGCCTTTTACAATACAGACTTCTCTTCCCAGCCTACAATATTACAGACTACTCAATTAATTCCCCTTAATAAAAATTATAACAGCTAATAGAATCTCAACCAACAACAACTCTTTACAATGAATTTTCGATGAATACTTATAGGTGAATGAGGAAGCGAAGAGTAGAAGAGATAGTTGGCCCCACTAAATGAAGGACTTGATGTTTTTCAGCCTCCGAGAGGCTTGATGGATAAGAAATGACATGCTTCATGCTTCATTAAATGGTCCTTTGTTTGTATTTTTACTCTAGCTCTCTATTTTTTTTACCTTTGAAACAAGCGAGGTGGATAGAAAGTCTGCAGGTTGCCCATACTTCATAATTGTTGTTACTGCCCTTTGAAGCTTAATGGATGAAGAGATTGACTTCTGGGCTGCTTCTTATCTTTATCATAACTCTTCTAACAGTTAGAAATAATTGTTCAGTTGTCTTTAGGAAAATATCCTCTGTTCTGTCAATAAATAGGCTTTCTTTGATTTCTGTGAGGCTGCGGGTGTCTTTTAGTAGCTGGAGAAGTTAGCTTTTGGTGCTAGAGAGGGTTCAATTGGCCTCTACTGTGGCGGTGGAGGCTTTCTTGGACTGATAGATTTTTTGTCTTTACCTTAAAACACCTTTAATTTGTCTTGATTATGTGTTTTAGGTATGATTAGGCTTTGGTATTATTTTCCAGTCTTCATTGCATCTTTATCTCTTTACACATTCAATTATGATCATTAATCTTCAATAAATGCTCTTAATCCCTTAATTTGTCATTGATACACTTTCTGCTTCCTTTCTGACTGTTTCTGGTGCATCTACAGGTTTGGAGGCATAAGAGAGTTTTAATCAGGGTTAATAATCTGATTCCCTAATAAAATATGCTTCAAACCTTCTTAACAATGTATCTCCCTATGTTCTGGCTCTGGAGATAGAGTTCTATGCTCTGAGAAACCTTGTCTGTGACTGCGAAACAGAGTGAGATTAATGGCCTGTGACCCCTGCAAAAACATAATAAACATGTTAAGGAAACCAGAGGGAGTGGGCAAAGATTACTTTGGAAGCCCATGGAAATGGTGGCACAGCAATGGAGATGGCGGAAGCAGGGGAAAACAATTTGGAAATCACTGTAGAATGGAGGAAAACTGGCCTGGTGGAAGTCTGGTGCACAGACGGTTCTGGATCGTTGGATTAAACCTGACCAAGGAGATCAACAGTTGATGTTGTGCGATGGGGCTGCTTGGAGGATGAGTGAAGAAATAATGGATAAGCATGGAATTATATCAGGGCCATCAGATTAAACAGATGAACAGAGGAGATTGGCGGAGGAAATGCACGGGGCATAAGTGAATGGAGCAAGGGCAGAGGCGAAAAAAAATCTGGGCCGTTAGATCAGTTTGATCAACAGCAGAGATTTAACATGAAAACTTAATGCGAAGGGTGGTATGCGGAAAATCGAAATGGTTTTCTCATGGGGTCAGAGGCGGTAAGCTGTTTTCAAGAAATTCACGCGATTCCACTCATCGTGCACCATGTGGCAGACCAAAACCGCTTATATCACGTGCTTTCAAATCATTATCGTCGGACACTTGAACAAATAAATATGCTTCCAAACCATTGGATTATGAGCAGCAAGATCTAACGGTTGAAAACATAGTGCGATGTGGGAAGGAGCGCACGCAGAAGTGGGCCATCATATTCGTAGTGGGCCATTGGATCTGTGCATTAGACGGTCAAGATTTTCTATGGGGGTGGGGTTAAATGAAAGGGGGATAGGTTATATGGTGGGCGGAAGCAGATCTGACCATTATATCTATAGATCCTATGGTCGAGATTGAAAGGTAAGGCAGAGGAATAACACCATCGCATCGGAAAAGTTTTAAGGAACAAAGGAAAAAGCGTCGTTTGAAAGTGCCAATTGCGATAAGCGTCTGGAGCTTAGCTCCCTGTTCCAGTGCCAGTTTATCTACAGATAAAGGGGCCATGGGCTAAGCCGAAAGGGGCTTAAGCCCGTTATAATGTAAAAAAGGGTTTTTAAGCCTAAATCAGAATTTTTTAAGACTATATGGGGGGTTCCGGTAGGGGGAAAAAGGTTCTTTTTAAACCAGATGAAGGGATCCGTAAGGTTTTAAAAGGGGATTCAGAGGGTTAGAGATTCAAATGAGGGTGTTTTGGAGGGATTTTGAAAGGCATAAATGATGTGAAAATGGAGGTTCTGTGAAGTTGAAATAGGGCAAATGGAGACCTTTTTTACAACAGTTTTCTTCAAAAACAATGAGGCTTTTCAATGGAAATAGCAATGAAGATTCTTCAAAGGGAAAAGAACACATGGAGGCTTCAAGGATGAAAGATTTTCAAGGCAAATGTTTCTGTTGGAGGCTCAGAAAATTTTTAGCCACCTGTTTTCTATCTCAAAAAATTATAGGTGGCTAACAAATTCTATACATGCACTACCATTCTCCATGATGTGGTCATTTCACAAGACTCAATTAAGTTCTTATATAATTTGGAAGGAAACTTTGTGCATTCATTTGGACTGCAGTCATACCTACTGGAAAAAGCACAAAGCTTCCTAAACATGAATACGAAAGATCTTGATGCTTCTAATCCTGAGGCATTCATAACTTAGAAAAACACCCAAAAGGAGAACCACCAACATATTCAGATATAGGATGAAAATAATGCATTCAGAAAAGTGTCCTCTTATCGATTGGATCAGCCCCAAGTCTAATCAATATGCGATGATGGTTGTAATAACAACCAATTTTGTCCTGAAGTTGTTTATGAAAGTAACTTCTAAATTCCAGAAGTTGCAGTCTAAGCTTATATAAATTGTTTTAAGGTAGATTTGGTTCAAATTACATGTTCCTGTAATACTCTTAGGATAGCACAAATCTGAACCATATTAATCCTTTGGGGGCTTATCTATCAAAGTTCAATTTACCTTTCATATTCAATTTATCAGTTCATAAAAAAATTTCTATGACAACAAGAGCATTCCTTAAACACATTAAAGGTAGTCAAATGAAATGGATATTTGATAAATTTAGGACGCCGCTACCTGCACACCGAAGGTTTCATCTACATATGTAAAAACATTCCTGTTCTATAGACCATAATTCAAATAGGTAAGGTTTTAGTGATGTATCTTGACAATTAAATTGAATTTCAAAGGTCACAAGAGGGTATGCTTAAATAACACAGACCATTGATATGGATATCTAATGGTATAATAAGGTTTGCATGGGTATGCTTAAAGAACACAGACCATTGGTATGAATATTCAATGGTAGAATAAGGTTTGTTGGCCCAGAGGAATTTTGTAAGATCACAAGTAGAATTGGGCAAACTAGAAAGCATGCCTACAAGTGTCATCTTCCTTAATAACATAAAAGGAGGAACACATGAACATAAAATGAGCAAACTAGTCAAATCTATATTTTCCAAGATCCTCCAAAAACATAGCATTCTTTGTTCTTTGTTCATGAATCATGATATCTAAAGGGTGGTTTTAGTATGGTTATCTTTATATGCAACTGGAAACATGTTTCTATTACTGAACTTTAGTGATGGTTTCCAAATGTAAAGTAGTAATTTTCCCTGTAATCTCTGCGCCACATTTTTAAGAACATTAGACCCTCAAATCTAAAGAATATATATGGAGGACTAGTTATGCTCCTTAATAAAGTTACAGATGGTAAATTATACCTTAATATTATAATATAGTGGTGCTAAAAAATGAATTGTTTCGTTCTACATCTAGAGTAAATTTTAGGTTTATAGGTCTGCTGCTCTATAGGTTTTGCAATGGTGTTTACCTTGATCAATGACACGTGAAATGTAAACTGTGTTGTCTTAGAAGAAATTTCAACATATGGGACCCAAATTGTCAAAGATAGCTTTGGAGGATGGTGATTTTGTATTTAATGGAGGAATTATTTTGCGTTAAATGATAGTTTAGGGTTAAAGGCACAAGGATAGAAAATTGATGTGTAGTGATCTCACCATTTTGAGGAGGACTTGAGATACCGATCTATGTTGTAGAGAAATTTTTAGTTTTTAGAAATTCATGAATTTGGTTATCTTCTACTTGTATTTTCATTCTGTTGAAGTTTATGATTATGTGATTGAGTGAAATTTGTTTGAACACAATGCATCTGTTGCATTAGAATAGTTAAACATTGTTGATATTTTTGTATGATGTTGAGTAAAAACACAATATTTTCACCGATAAAAGCATGGTGCTCTTACAAGTTACAACCGAGGATGGGAGAGATCTCTATTAGTGCTCTAGCCCCAAATGAGGGAGATATTCTTATCACGTCAATAATTTTACCAGACTAGGACCTACTAATTCAATTAGATCTGCCACCCAAACTGGGAAAATTTAGCTTGAAACCACTTGTACCAAGTGTTGACCAGTACAATCTAAGTCAAACCATTTTGCCCCAATTGGCCTGGAAAATCTTGGCTGACCTTCCAGTCTTACCCATTTGACCAATCATTTTGATGATTTTGACTCTCCTGATGGGTTTTTAAATTCTATTTTTAGTCACCTGAGCCTCATTTTTCACATTTGTGATCTCATGCTATGTGTGATATTATTATGTATTATCATATTTTCACATATGATTTCATATTTGACTCTTGACATTGGACTACTTGAACTTTGTTCCTTTGGTCATAAATTTTTGATATTGGATAGATTGGATTTTTATTAGTTATCCCTAGATGTATCTATATTTATATGACCCTTGTTATCACCCCAACTAGGAGAAATCTCGTAAAAATAGACTGTGCATTATGAACTCTATTGTGCTAAAATATGGCCTTCATTTAAAAAAATAAAATGACATTAATCTCACAACATTTAACTGACCTAGGTGTCTAGATAAAAAAGGAGAATGCTCATTGGATCGACCTTAATGGAGTAATGTAATACTTGCAATCATCGCCTACATGAGAACAGTCAGCTGACCTAAGGAGGGAGTAAATAACCATTATATATACTATAACTCTATGCCTCATGGCATGCATTTCACCATGGATTCTTCTCTTATCTATTAGACGTCATTTCTCTATACTTCAAGTTGATAAAGAAACCTTTAAATTTTTAAAGTTCGGTATGTGGCTTTAAATGACTATCACCTTTATATATAAATATCCTCATCGTATGTCGTGTGACCCAAGATATTTTTCATCATAAAGTCATCAATGTCTAATTAAAATGAAAAATGTTGATACATCATATAATTACGTCCACCATCATAATACAACTAGTAAAGAGTCAATGGTTTTAATATCTAAAAGTAACAAAAAGGTGAAATGGAATAGTGTGAAGCTTCTAGTGATGCTCAATGAGCCTCTGTTTGGTCCTCTACATCTATATGCCATGGAAAACTATCAACATCATCTATTTGAATGTGAAGACAATTGGACCTTAGTTCCATTCTAATTGTTCTAAAATTTTCAGCCAAAGAAATAAAAATAAATAATGTTTCTCTAATTTTTCACTGAAGGAATCCTCACTGGATCATAAATTCACTTATATTATGGTAGAATATCCTTGATGTCGACACTCCTCTACCTTTGAAAGGTTGTTCATAAAAAATAACTTCAACCAATATAATGTACTTGAACAAGCATTTGTAAGTGGTAACTGGTAAGAAACAACAGTTTTATGGGTGGGGAGGTTTATATAGAGAACAAAAGGGAAGGTGATGAGAAAGTAGTGGGATCCTCACCTTGATTTAAAGAAAAAATACATTTTCTATTGTTTTTATTTTGTGTACAGAAGTATGTGCCCCCCCTAGGGAGTATCCTAGACTACCCCAAGTACTGGGAATCTTGAGAATTCCGTTTCTAAACTGTAATCCCTATGAGTGAAGTTCCCAAGTAACAGTGGTATAGGCGGGACAGGAGGAGATATTCTCAATGAGGCCACCAATTTTTGGGAATTTGGGGAGTATATGGAGCATGTCCCTCATGAACACTAGTTTTGATGGTATCATGAGCACAGATTCATCATTCATGTTTCATTTATCATAGTTAGTACAAGAATAGGAAAATCACATATTTTCTTAATGTGACAGAACTATTCTGTAGGAATTTTAAAATTCTTCCGAACTTGAAATTTATGCCTCACTTAAATGAGGTCATGGATCTATCACACATAACTTTTAGCCTCAGGGATGAATCGAAATATTTATAAATACATCTACAAATATCTCAAATTTTTCCACCACTAGTCTAGGCAAGTTCAAGTAGATAAATACTGCAAAATACTTCCAACAATAGGTCAATGCAACAACCCTTAGAGCATGATGTAATCAAGTATGTATATTTGGAAATTACATTTATTAACATTGGAAATATATCAACATATTTTGGGTCCGAAGTTTCATCTAAAGCATGCCAAATCACTCAATATTTCAGTCTTGTTGTTCCAAAATAATCATATCAAAACATCTATGAAACTTGCTCAAAACATGTGAAAACAATGTCTGAAAATCATATCATAATAATAGAATTTAGGACAGTAGTGGTACAAGTAATTTTTGTCACAAGTCCTTTTTTTTCACATTAGTGTTGCCAAAGATGATGCACCAAGTCTTCCTACTTCATCTCAAGCAAGAACTTCTCCAAAGCTTCCCAAGCACTGGCCATAGCAATCACACTCTCTGCAAACTAGATGCTTAGCAAGCAATCCCACCAAGATATACTGACATTTCCATAACCTAAACAACAAGCTAGTATCACATGAACTGTCCAACCCTTAGATCCACACTTGCATCTCAAAATCTTTACTCTTCGCTTGCATTACACAAGCCCAAGATCTCCAATGCATGCCTCTCACAAGAACTTCCCTATTACGTGAGTAACTAATTGTTCTTCTCATATCCTCCAATAGAAATCATCACGCCATAACATATCTAAGACATAATATAAGTGATAACAAAGACAATATCCTCCCTTTATATATACCGAGGTGAGGGAGGCTAACAATAATACATGGACCAAGTCCACAAGTAACCCTATTGTGAAGTCAAAAAAAATGCCTCCAGTGGAGATTCTCTTTAAGCATGAATGCCACAAGGAATAATAGGGTTTCTACCATAGATGAAGATCTTCATATAATCTTGACACAATTAATGAAACAATTATTTTGAAATTATATTGATTATTTTCTATAACAATAAAGGTGTGTCAAGGTTGGCCAAATCTCAATTTTCCCTAATTATTTCCAAATTATTGTTGATTTAATATTTTTTGGAAATTTTTCCATTAATTTCTTATTATGATTATTTAATCTATGGTTTCTACAATCCCAAAGGTGGTGCACTCTCCAAATCTAGGTGTCCAGATGTGAAGGGCTCCTCTAAGGAAGATGGTCCATTCACCAACAATGACTCCTCAAGTCAAGTTTTCCTCCTTACCATATATGCAAGGTAGCTCCTATGCCTTTAGGGATATGTGTCCAACCTCCAAGTGCACAATTTCCTCCGAGGTTGTTTATCCACTTGTCCTAAGCACCCATCCTCATAAACAAGTGCACCCATGTAGAGGTGTCAAACTGCCATGTGTTCCAACTGCCACATCAAAGTAAGCCTCCTTAGTATATAGACCTACTAAGCTGTCGAAAATGTTGGGTGTGGAGCCTGATTATCTTGTTTACTTTTTATCACAGCAATGGACCCCTGTACCTTAAAAAGGGGTGGCAACGCCGCCCGAAATTAATCGTTGCCATGGGGGGTCCAAGGGCCCCCACCCCCCCTGGCGGGGGTTTGGGGGCAGCGCCCCCGAAGCTAAAAATAGATGTAAAATTGCCTTGTAAAAGTATAGTAATTTCTAGTCAATCTGGGCCGTTCATTAGGCAAATGATCTGACGGTAGAAGTTATGTTTAGATTAGGGTTTTTTGCCCTAGAAGGCAACCCCTTGTATATATGAGGGTATTGTATTGCGGTTGTGGATTATGAGTGTATTCTCGGAGCAAGAAACAGAGAGGGAGACTGTGAGAGAGAACAAAGGATATTACAGCGGATCTGCTGTAGGTTTTGTCTCTTCATTTTTGTTGGATAATAGAAAGGAAGGACTGGCTGTTTGAGGTGGACGTAGCCCAAACTAGGTGAACCACGTATATCTGTGTCTCTTTGGTTTTATGTGTTTTGTGTGCTTGTTTTGTGTGCTTGTATTTTCCGCATATTTTATGTGTTTCATTGCTCTGTAATATTTAATTTTCTAACAGAGAAATATGTTAATAAATATACAACAAAGGGGTTAGGGGAAGACTAACCCTTGACATCACATGAAGAACTCCCCTAGATAGGTGAAAATGCTTATGGAGAGACCAATAGCTAACATGGTCTAGAGTCTAGACTCTACATTATGCCAAGGTACCACAGATTCATTGTGCATTAATCGTTGATATGAGAATATGCATGTGTCATTTGGTTATAGGCTTACAAAAACGACCTATGATGGTGTTACTTTGTTTATGTTGGAATATGTGGCAACATGAATTTGATCATGATGCAACATAATAGCTCGATGAAGGGGTAATGGCAAGTGGAAGGTTTACAACCAATCACCGTCTGAACGACACTTTCATGGTTCCTACTGTCATTCTCCTAGTCTCCATGAAGTATGAGTGGAGTCCAAATACATAGATCATTAGTACTGGACATATCAATCACTAAATTCACATCTAAAAATATTGTTGAAAATATTCCAACACAGTAAACACATCACCTCTCAATGAAACATACAACATATAGCTCTGGTAATATGATAAAGTCACCCAAGCAATGGAATTTCGAAATGATGGTCATGCTAAGAGGTGCTTCTAAAGCCCTATATGAGGGAGATGTGTAACATGGGTAATGCTGACCTCATCATATGTTGGACCATATACTATTACAGAAAATTAATTAACATTATTACAACCATATATGAGATGGACCATGAAATGAAAATAATTCCACCATTCTTTTCCTCATTTCTTAACTTGAGTATGGTGTATTTTCTAGCATTGAATATTTGATTTATTCCTCCCCCGTGTTCTCACTGTCATATTATATAATTATGATATGTTGAGGAGTGCAATTTTCTTCTCCATCCACCTATCAATATGATATCTTGAGCTTCAGCATGGTGCAATTTCCATGATTAAATTTTAGGTGTGATTTCTTGTTATTTAATTGGCATTTTATGGCTTTATGTAGTTGTTCTCAATGTTTCTATACTTTAGTTAGATTTTTTCCTCCACATTTTTTGTTTTTTCATCTTCCCTATAGGTTATACTTGGTCAACATTGTTAACACTGGAAAATCGTATAGCAGAAGACGACATCAATTAATGTAGGAACACATTATGGAATCAAGAAGTATTTAAAATCTTTAAGGTTTTGAGAAAATCAGATTTGAACTAGTCATAAATGCTGAATTGCGTGCTTTATCCTTCGAGAAGAATGCCTTCTACATGCTTTTTTTCCCGATAAGCGCACATTCCTAGAAATGGAAAAAAATCACTTTCTGGGACCACACCAAGCAAAGGACGGTTATTCCTTATGTGAAAACCACCTAAGGATAGCCACCAGCGCCTCCTTAGACACTATGTGAGCACACAAAATAATGTTTGAGCACACAATGGAATCACACCTCTCCCTTGGGTCACTATCCATCATGTACCAAGGGAGGGATGGAGGATTTGAAACTCACCTATATAAATCCCCCAAGAGATGAAGAAATGGTGATCACATTGTTATGTTGCCCAAAGTTTCCCAAGCAACACCAGCAGTGTGTGTGACCCAGAGCTGGAGCTAAAGAGGAATCGATGGTTGGCCAACCAACATCTTAGTCCACCACAATAGAGAGAGAGAGGGAGACTACATCAGAGGTAGAGCTTGGAAGGAAACATCCTTGCATCGAGAGCTAGAGCCATTTCCTTGGGGCCCTTTGGCAAGTGGGTAAAATTTCTTCTCCATTTCAAACATTTAATAAGAAGAGGCCATCGAGCCATCGTTTGCATTATTATCGTTTTTACTCTCTATATAGATTTTCTATATTTGTGTTTTAGTTTTAGTTTAACCAGAGCATACTTTAGCATACTATTTCCACTAAGTTTTACGCCTTTGAGGTCCCCCACTTTCTTCCTGTTACCAATAGTTTAAAGAGTAGACCACAGTCTTTAAGCTGGTGCAATTTCGTACACCCATGCAACTAATCCACCACAACAAGATTGGTGAATCCACTCACATGTTCCAAGTTTATGTGGTTGTGTCATCTTTTATAGAAGACCCTTTGTCTATGCTGGAGTGGAGCTGACAGTACTTTGACCCATCTTGCAGTCCCTAGAGTCACTGAGGTGATAGACTAAAGAAGGCATCTCCTAATATTTTTACTTGCTATATTTTTGCGTGCATTTTTTCCTCACAGAGGCACATTGTGTGCATTCAGGACTGACCTGCATGTAGGAAGGCGCACCTGTCAAGGTTTTTTGCACGCAAATTGAACACAAATATTTTTTTTCTCCCCATATTCTTCATTTTTCTTCTTGTAAGTGTGTTGGGCAGCCCTTAATGTTCTGCCAACACTTCTGTTGATACCCCATAGCTTCTGAGAACTCATTTCTTGTTGCTTTCTGTAGGCATAGAGTAAGTTTTCATTTAAGTTGGTCTTTGCAAAAAGTGTTCACATAGTTTAAGTAGGGGGGAAATTAACCATTGCTTTCCAAAAAATTTATGTCTTTTCAAATTCTGGTATGCACACTTAGTTTAACTAGTTCGAGTAAGTGGCCCAAGACCACACATGCATAAGCTAGTGTAGAAATTGTTTAGTTTAAATTCAATTTTTCCATCTAGGAAATTGTGGGACTAGGATTGAATCACCAATTAGAGAAAGTTATCTGTGCTGTATTTACACCATTTGGTGGCCCTAGACAAGAATATCAACACTCTACATTCATGATTCGTGATCTCCCTTTAGTTACTCACATAGACTAACTAGGAAGCTTTGGAAGCAACCCATTATCCGCAAATGTTTTCCATTTCAGCAAGGAACAATGTCACATAGTTTAACTAGGGGACTTCTGTAAAGGATCACCAATATCCATATGTTCCAATTATGAGATTGTTCACCATACACTCATACATGCTCACCCACTAATCAAAGAAAGCCACCTAAAACTAACTTAAACCAACTCACTAAATTATCCCCACAGGGGCCACAAAAGAATGTATAGATTAAGTTAGGATCAAGGGGGTAGGCATCCAATAAGCCCCCTTGATCACACTTCACATTGAAACATATAAGTTGTGTATTTAAGGAGCTTAAAAATCTACCTATTAGCCCATGGAAAAGAAAACCCGAGCGCAACAGAGACCTGATTCAGAGGGGGTTAGGCTTAGGCACAGTGTGTGCGGCATCAGTTGGGGCTACCTAACCTGGTTGATACTCGGTACTATTAGCTGACTACCAAGAAGCCCAAGACTTGAATGCTCAGGTGGGACAATGGTTTTTAGTGGCCAAAAACTAGGGCATCCTTTACCCTATAGGTGACGGTGCAGGAAAGCATCAAACACTCTACCCTTACCTTGGTGTATTCTCTTCGATTGACTCGGGGCGTCGCCAGCACTTATGGGACGTTGTGCCAGCACTCGCAAGAAATATTCTTAAGGCCCAGTTACTTTTGAGTGTGTGAGGACGTAATAGGTATTCTAGGATTTTGAGTATCACGCGCAAACAAACAAAACCATTTTTTTCTTGATTGATCACATAGATTAAGTTAAAGGGAAAATTCATTTCATTTTTTCTTTTTTTTATGTATGTGGCCATAAATTTGTCGTGATCATGGACTCAATCCCCTCAAAAATTTTCCAAAACCTAACCTGGTCGACACCTAAATGGTTCCAATAGAACCTTGTCGGTCCAGGACTCTTTTGGACCTCTCGCCATTATCAGGAGGGGTTCAAGGTCTTTTGTCGTTTAGGCATCAAAGTCAAAACATTGCCACAATTGTTGGTTCATCCTTTCTTGGAGAAACCTTAGTTCGGAACCCTATTCAGTCTCCCAACACCACACCGCACACAACTCCCCCCTCGTCCCCTAGGGGGAAGAGGAGCGCATCCCATACAGGAAGCCAACTAAATTCACAACAGGGTAGGTCACAGACAAACCCTCTTTCTAACCAGAACTTCGTGTCTTCACACATTGTCATGGTGTCAACCTCCCGGTCACCCTTCTTAGCGGCGTTGAATTTGCCCAATTTAACCAAGCTCACCAATGACCCCATCGCACATGACACTAATTGGCCTCCCATGCCCACGACGCTCCCTTCGGACATACCAAAGTTTGAAGGCAAGCAAGAGTAAGACCCAGGTAATCATATAATGACCTTTCACCTGTGCTGCTCATCGAATAGCATCATTGACGATACTATTCAGTTGAGGCTATTTCAACGCACTCTTATAGGAGTGGCCACGAAATGGTATGTGGGGAAAACTCATGCTTCACATGGAACCTTTAGCACCCTCGCTACCACATTCCTCACATACTTTCAGTTGCCCATTCACCACGATTTGGGAATGGAATTACTGACCCATTTCAGGAAATCCCTCTACATCTATATCTTAGAGCATCTCCATGAATGGAGGTGGCGTCGCAGTTTATGCAAAGCTAAACTTGACGACCCGGTCCTTTTAGATTTATTTTTGAAAACTCTGACACCGAAGATTTCAAAGGATGTAGCACAGTGCAACCCCACATCCGAAGAGGATGCAATCAATAAAGCCCTGCAGCTTGAACTGATCTATACGCAGTTAGGATACATCTACAATATCCTACCTAACACCCTGTGAGTGTAATCTTATCAAGAATTTCCAGGTGCGTCTAACTCTGCAGATGGAATAATTGGGTCAATGACCCAAGGGTACCTAGGCAACAATAGTCAAAGTTTAGGTTATGCACATGGTTCTACCCAGAACATGTCTTAACCCGGATTTCAAAGTCATCATATGCCGCAGAAAAATTTAACAAATAGGGTGAAAACGTATCACCGAGGAGGACCTTATCCTTCGGCTGAGGGGACCCAGTACGCAGGAAGAAAGACTGACGGAAGAGCTCCCCCCCAACAGCCAGGTGCAAACATGGGACAACATTATGCTCATTCCCATGCACACAACCCACCTACGCAAAACAATGCACAGGGGAACTTTGTGTAGCCATCCCAAAATCAACCACACCAGTATGATCAGGAGAACTACCCTCCTAACGTGGTTAAGAAAAAGACAAAAAACAAGCCAAAAGGGAACCTTGGACAGGGGGGCAGTAACCAACAGCGCCCATCGCGATCCCAGGCTGGAGGTAACTCCAACCGGAATCAGAACCAGGAGCCAAGAAATGCCCAAAGGCAAGGCAAAAGGTCACCTCTACGAACAAACCATTCTTGTTCAATTTGTGGTGAGTATGGGCACTATACTCACCACTATCCCGAACTCCCTGAACTTAAAAAGTTACAAAGTAACTGAGGATAAGGAGGATCTTCCCAACAAACTGCAATGATGCAAGAACCTTTCCCCCATCAAGGGATGGTCAGCACTCAGCACCAAAACCCATACGATTTTGAGAAAAGTAACCATGAAATCTACATGGCTTGGGGAGAAATGTTTTTCCAAACTTGGAATCACAGCTACGACACCCCACTAGTCACGAATACGTCAGGGCTATTACAATCACATCTACTGCAACTTTAACCATTCCAAATATTCCTACGGAACTATTACCAAAAATGGTAAAAGGATCTAATAGGAGAGTAGGTAACTACTCCAAAGCGGCCCACAATTATAGAACCATAGATGATTTAGCTCAATCACCTGCTGCTATGTCCGCATTGGAAGTACTACAGTCGTGCCCTAAGCAACGGAAAGCCCTACTTTCCACATTAGATGCTATCGACCCTGCTGATATGCGCATGATGAATTTTGACTTGGACAAAGCCACCCCTAGGCTTCCCTCCATGGTCACCTTCCAGATACCAGTATCGGTACAAAATATTACTATTCACCGATGTATCATTGACGAGGGTGCATCCACATGCATCATGTCAGATAATGTGTGGTAGAAGTTAGGATCCCCTTAACTCAAACCTTCTGTCATCACACTTAGAGCATACGACGGTCGTCCCTCGACCCCCATTGGTCTCTTCCAAAATGTACTAGTTTTCTTAGCCAGAAAGATAGTCCACATAGACATCGAATTCTTGGACGTTCACCTGGATTACAATATACTCCTTGGGCGGAGTTACATGTACGCCATGTCTGTCATAACTTCCTCCATTTTCTACATCATGATGTTCCCCCACAAGGATCGAATCATTACGGTAGACTAGCTAACAGACAGTGAAAAGCGTCCCCTAACCAACACGGATGTAATTCTACCCTATGTAGATATAGCCACAAATGGTGTTTCATGGTATCAGGATATGGTCCTGGCCAATTCAAACTTTCATCTATCCTAGGGTCATTCTTAGGAGATCCTCCCATTATCCCTGAGGTGTCGGTCGATGCCACAAGGGCCCTGGTGTGCATGATTTCCACATCAAGCGCTGAGGTGAGTCAGGACTTGGACTCAAGCAGTAACAACACCGAGGCATCGGCCACGGCAGCCTCTCTATCCTATGCCTCCTCCCAAACCACTTTCCTCTACCAACCTCCTGGCTTCATCTCCCAGCAGGTTTTGGCGACACTGGTGTTACCTAACATAACATTGGAATTCCCAGTTTGGTACCTCGTTCCCCCTTCTGGAATAGGAGCCACAAACATTACTACCATAATTTTAAAGCCCCTCAATCCCAAGGAGCCCCAACCTACCAAATAAATGGTAGAAACCACCCCCGTAAGGGAATTTCCCATTGCGAAACCGATTACCACAACCAAGAAAACCACAAAGAGAGGAAAGAAAGCAGTGACCCCCACCATGCAAAGGGATTCATCAACCTGCGCTATATGTGATTTCATAGGCCACCCTACCCACATATGTCTAAATTTGGATGAGTTAAAACCACTCCTTGGCTCTGAAGTAGACATCTCGTCACTGCATTCCTGTAAAAAGGAACCGGCCACCAAAAGTATAGGAAAACCGTTGTGTACCAGTCACGCATGCGCTCTCTATGATGCCTATGGGCACTGTACCCACCATTTTCTGAAAATACCATGATATAGGGATTCCTTACACGTAATTGAGTGATCCTATCAAGAGGATCCCTCCATATAGTCTATCAATGACGAGCCGCATACCATCCTATACTTACAAGAGGAGCATATATTCGTAGAAATACCCCTAGTAATTCCCATTATACATTGTACGCTATGTGATGAACGTGGCCACTACCTCGAAGAGTACGTCGCATCGGAGCTCATTCATAGATGATATTGAATCAAAAGGGTTATGTGGGACTATGGGCAGCGCAATTCACATGCTTGCTATGCACCGACAACTACCTCTTGGAGGATTGTCACTACATAACTTGCTTCTAGCTAGCCCTGGCTAGCCTCCGCTCAGCCATAGTTCACCTTTCCAAGGAAGACAATATGGATGTCGAGTCCACAGGCAGCTCCATGACCCAAGTAGAGGAGATGAGCGGGTCTATGATGTTCTTGTCAGCCGAAGAACGGCCTAGCAGGGAACCCCTAGTTACCCCTAATGGAATTTCACGAAACACACCCGCATGCATGTTATGCAAAAAGATAGACCATATAGTCATCCATTACCCTGACTTAGTAGCATTGCGACGTTGGTTCCAAGCCTGACCTCAGACCAAGAATGATGGGTCCCCCATATCACAGATATTTTCCTGATATGTCAAGGTAATCATTACGATCGACATTGTACATATGTATCGCATATCCATCCCACTATTGACATAATTAATGCTATAGAAAAGAGACCAGACGATCTCCGAGAATGGCATAAAAGATACATATTCGACTCAACGTCCCCACCACCACAATGGTGTGTCAAGCCTGATAATACCACACACCAACCACGTGTACCCTAGCCAAAGCCTAGGATAACATGCAGCCTATGTGCTCTAAACGATCACCGAGTTAACCAATGCAGAGAACTCAATCCCCTTGCAAACAGTCTCTGCATAGGCTCGTCTCTCCCTCAAAAAATTCTCTCTAATCAAGAGAGGATCACATGCACTTATTGCCAAATTTTCTCACACTTCCATCATACATTTAAGTGTGCACATCTCCCCAAGCTGAGAACAGCTCGAGTAAAATTAAGCCTACCAGCTACCAAAGAGGAACACAAGTCTAAACCAATGATGCGGAAATGGAAGCAGAAGACGACCTCTTCCACAACCGACTCTTTCCAAGCGTCCACATCAGGGACAACGAGTAGCATAGAATCTCACACTATCTACTCTATCAGCACTGTGATACCATGCACTATTTACACTAGCCAAAATCACACACCAGAGGTATGCCTGCTAATGAAAGCATTCAGGCACCTCTGTGATAAGAAAAAATTCCACCTACCATAAATTGACTATCCTAGCGGGAAATCCGACCTTATGCTCACACAAGACTCCATTACCAATATCCTTCCCCTGCCGCATCCTAGTGACGCAATTCACCACATACGACTTCTGTCATCGCACACCCAAGATAGGATTCCAACCACCCCCTCATCCCAGGATTTCCACTTTATTCTTGTCGTAAAATACCAAGATACCTTGCGATTTTGCATTGATTTTGGAAAGATCCCAAACTTGCAAGATGCCATCTAACTCCTTGATGACACCCAGCCTCTAGAACAATGCCTAGTACAACTAGAGCTAGTTGACGAAAGTCAGCGACAATCGCTACAACACAGTGAGGCCATAAGAAAAGGGTGAAAGCATTATTCAACTGCCACATCACCCCTCGTTCATTTACCGAGGGAAAGTTATTCCTTCACTACGATGTCGCAAAAGAGGCCTTAGGGCCAGGAAAATTCGAAACCTTGTGGAAAGGACCCTATATCATCAAACATTGTCTTCGACAGGGGGCATACATCTTGACAGAACTGGACGGGACCTACCTCACTAACCTCATCAATGGCCTATAACTCAAGAAGTTCTACCCATAAGGGCCACAACAGCCCTTATCCCCTAGAGTTAGAGTACAAAAAATTCCCAACACCAAAATATTTTTGACCCAAAGACTTATGTAAAAAACGCGCTCAAAATTCCACCATGGATCACCAACTTGAACCCTATTCCAGATTTGTTGATGGAGCATCGTGATGGTCTCAAAACTTAGCTGCAGCCACCTGGGTCATCTACCACCCTGACCGCTCACCACTGTGTTCAAACTGTGTGCATCGGATTAACAACCAACAATTAGGAAGAATATGATGCCATTATCGGACTTATGTGTGAGGCCCTCCATCAAGGCATCCGCCATATGCATGTCTACCTCGATTCCTAGTTAGTAGTATTGCAGTTAAACCAAACATTTGAAACAAGAGACGCAAACCTTTTTTAGAAAATATTTGTGTGCCAAAATATTAAGAAGAAAATTTGATTACATTACATTTTCACATGTATCAAGGAATCAAAACCAAGTAGCTGATCTCATAGCTAACAATATCCTAGACTAGAATGCATCGTGAATAAACCATCATACATAAAAAATCAAAAACATAGATATCCATCATCATAACACAAAATACACAAACCAAAATAGATTGCACACCATGTAGAGCCGCAAAAATATCTCTCATATTTATATCAAAAAATATCTGTATCTGAGTACAAAAATAGTATCGCTCGCCCATTGGCCAGCTCAAAGATACAAAGGTCGTCAAAAATAACGGAAACATCTTCATAACGGGTGCTTTCCCTTTGTACAAAACTACCCTAGAGGGGTGCCCCCTCAAGAGGAGCACCTGGGCCCACCATTACTCCTCGTGCCATCACCGAAGCTGTTGTCACCACTGCAATAGCTACCCATCGTAAAGTGGGCCTATAATCCCTTTCATGGTTCATCACCGTCTCTAGTCAAACCTCCTCGAATCTTCCATGAAAACTCAAGCAGGAATCCTCTGGGTCAAGCAGTCCCTCGACCCCGGAAGTCCTCTAGAGTGGCCACCTAAGCCGTAAAAACTTCAATGCACGCCTCAGCCGCATTTGCACGAGCTCGCTTGGCTAGAACCTCAGCTACAACCGATCTGCTGCCCTCGCCAGAAGGGCCAGCACCATCCCTGCCAGGTCCACCGGCAGCACCGGCACCACCACCCTGTCCACCTGCACCACCTCCCCCCTAACCACCATGAGGTTGTGGTGGAGGATCATGACCCACTAGTCGAGCCACTGGGCATCCCACCTCACCAACATCTACACGAGTAACCAAAAGAATGTTAGTGTTAATACAAAAACACATAAGCACATAAAAACTTGAAAAAATGCAGAAGAGTATAACGCATACCTGCAGGACCCCAAACATAACCGAAAGGGAGACCAATATCTGGAGCAGCCTGAAAGTCCATCCCCGCATACGGGTATGGCAAGAACATCTATGGGTTGGCCTCAAACCATGCCTCTATCGTGTCGTTCTAATAATGACCCACCATGCCACCACTGCCACGCAGCATCACCGGAGCCCACCTCCTCATCCGGGGCTCCCGCGGCCCCCTAATAGGCACTGCCATAGTGAGCCTCAGTAGCACCACCCTCTTGTACATAATTTTGCACAAGATGCTAGTGTACGAAAATGACTTGGATCCGCATTGGACCCTGTTCAGTTGCGACACCATACCATCAAAATAGAAGTGGGAAAAATCAAAAAAATGTCTGCCCCTCAACCAACGTAAAACTCACACCCGTGGACCTGATTCCCGATGTGGAGAAAATGACCCCATTGGTCACACAATAATAGCCAAAGCACACCAATCGGCCACATCTATCACTGATGCAATATTGATGCACCCCTCAATCAGAGGCATACCACCACAATGCCTCCTTCGAAACCTATCTAGGTTCACTCTCCCACCAAGGAGTGGATGCCTGAGTGCCTCACCTTGAGGCAGTAACCCAGTCACGAAGTATATATCTGTCTCCAGATGGATAATCAAGTTCGTCTCCCTCAGTACGAACATATTGCACCTCCTGCGACAATTTTGTATAATGTAACGTAACAATTGGTCCTGAGACTGAAGAAAATCGTTCTCAGAAAATTTCTAGAGTGGCCCCAACCTTAGCAACTAGAGAGGCCCGGTTCTCCAGCCAATCTCGCTCTCTCCACACCAACCTTCCAAGCAACACAAGCACCCATCAGTACAGAGAAAAACATCAAAACAGACAAAAAAAACACAAGTTTTTATGTCACCCTGCCCTTTGCGCACTTGTCTCTCATACAGGTGCACCCTTGTGCGCATGTTTCCTACACAGGCGCGCCCTTGTACGCCCCAACTAACAGCGCGCCCCAGCATTAGCAACTAGAACGGCCTAGTTCTCTGCCCAATCTCGCTCTCTCCACACCAACTTGCAAAGCAACACAAGCACCCATCAGTAGAGAGAAAAACATCAAAACAAACAAAAAAAAACACAAGTTTTTATGTCACCCTGCCCTTTGTGTGCCTGTCTCTCAGATAGGCGCACCCTTGCATTCATGTTTCCTACACAGGTGTGCCCTTGTGCATAAAAAGGAGGAAACAACATGCCCTTACGCGTCTGTCCCTCATAAATGCGCGTAGGGCGGGTGCCTCTTTGCCTAGATTTCCCATGCAATCTAGTGTAAAATGTCCTTTTGAGGCCGTACAAACCCAATTTGTACAGACCCCAGCACCATCAAATTGGAAAAATTGAAATACATGATGTCATGAAAGTTACCTCAGCATAATATCGCTAATCCCTGGTACAAATCCTGATTACAATGGCAAGAAAGGCTCTGCAATCACCCCTGATCTCCCAAAACTCAACAAGTATAGATGAATAGTATTAGGGCCATAACCCCATATTCATCACCCTTTTAGAGAACTTTGAAGCTCCATAAAAAGAGATCAGGAGGTCTATTCCGCAAACCTTATGTTGCACCATCATTAGTATGCCATGAGAAATGAAAGTGATGCCACACATTTGCTTTCCAGAAAAATAAATTTTTTAGTGTCGGAAAGTATGTGCCCTCCCATATTCCTTTCCAAAGTTCATTTATTTCAATAATATTTGATGAAAATAATATGCTTTCACTTGAGGTAGTTGTTTTTTGCAGGAAGAACCTAAAAACCGTTCACAAGACCATCCACTGAAAGTTCCGGAGTAGGTATCATTCTACCCTCAGCATGATACAGTCCGAGAAAACTTTGCATATCCTGACATCATTTATCCATTAGAAATAAACCATACGGTCCTCATACCCGACCATGTTTATCATCACCTCACCTCGCATATGATAAAAATCCACGTTGGTCGGTAGAGTCTCCCCTCTATGTCGCTCATCACCTAAAGTAGACCATATATCACAGCATAAGTGATGCCATGGCCATACCATTTCAGTCCGAGAAGCACCTCATGCCCATCCATCTATCATGCATAAGGTCAAGTTTACCATTCAAACTCAAAACCCCCTTCCCGGATGACTAGGTTGTACAAGCAAATTGAAAGCGCACCTCCGCACATCGCATTTTTCCCACCATAACTCCATCAGCATAATCCCATCTAAGACATCCTCCACTTCATCAACCCCACACATGAGACCAACCAATGGGACCCTTACCCCTAGCAAAACATCATCCTCACACCTTCAGTGAGAAACCCTCTTTCATGTTTTGGGGTACCCATCTCTGTGTTTTGTACAAACCAAACCCCATTATTTTATTCTTTTGGTAAGTGTACAAACACCGCAAACGATTCCCTTTGCCACTTTGCCCTCATATTTCATATTTTCCCCCATGGCAACAGCACCTCATTCCCCTTGGTCAAATTATTTCACCCCCATGCACACACCATCATGACATTAATAGCCGGTCCACACCCTCCCTAGAAGTCCTACCGACTCCAGGGATTTTCCCTTCAAAAATAACTATGACTGCCGCCAAGATGCTCAAGTATACTTCGACCTCGGGCCACTGAATCCCCATCATCTATTTTCAGTCACCTCACACCACCATTTCTATATTAAAATCATCACATTGAGGTCCCTTACCCCTCAGTTCAGCGACCCATGGTTTGGTTAAGGTTTCCTTTTTGTCGACCTCGATACCTCTTTTCCAAAACAGAAGCGGTGCCTTGGATTACCCCTCCCCATGCAAAAGGTTATCCTCAGGTGGCACTGTGGGAGACGTCATTGTCCACAGATGTCATCGATCCTCCTAACATTCGACCACAGCAAACACTTTCATGTTACGATGGTATCGTACCTTACAACCATTGCACTTTGATCAAATCCATCGAAGACCCCTGCTTCCATAAGCGTCTCTGAAAATAATGCTTACACGGGAAAGTCCCAACCAGTACATATGCATACATTGAACAGTGATATGCCATGACAAGATCATGCATATGGGTACCACATTCCACCTATTGTCAAAGAAAAAATGCCCCTGAGGGCGTCAGAAATCTTCATCAACAACCACCAGCGTCACTACCATAGTACTAGCATAGACAACACATGTATCGGTCAATTTTGTTTAGCTAGCCATAGTATCACGAGGATGGGACATTCCCAACTCATTTAAATTTTGTAAATATGTTGTATATTTTTGTCTGCTTACACGGGGTCCCTTAGGCCATGGTTATCTCGAAAATGGTGCAAGGTGTTTTCAATTCCAAAATTCATGCAAACCTCTCTCTCTCTCTCTCTCTCTGCATACGATACGGAAAAGAAAATATAATGTGTTTCAACTATACAGTCCTTCCTAGACCTTACACATTAAGGGGAAACTGTTAACATTGGAAAATCGTACAACAGAAGACGACATCAACTAATGTCGAGCCTAAGGATTTATAGGGCAGGAACAGATTATGGAATCAAGAAGTATTTAAAATCTCTAAGGTTTTGAGAAAATGAGATTTGAACTAGTCATAAATGTTGAATTTTGTGCTTTATCCTTGGAGAAGAGCGTCTTCTGCGTGCATTTTTTCCCGATAAGCGCGCATTCCTGGAAATGGAAAAAAGTCGGTTCCCAGGACCACACCAAGCAAAGGACAGTTACTCCTTATGGGAAATCCGCCTAAGCACAACCACTAGTGCCTCCTTAAATACTATGTGAGCACACAATGGAATCACACCTCTCCCTTGGGTCACTATCCATCATTTACCAAGGGAGGGAAGGAGGATTTGAAACTCACCTATATAAAGCCCCCAAGATATGAAGAAATGGTGATCACATTATTATGCTAGAAAAATTTGCCCAAGCAACACCAGCAGTGTGTGTGACGCAGAACTAGAGCTAAAGAGGACTTGATGGTTGGTCATCCAACATCTTGTTCCACCATAGCAGAGAGAGAGAGGCAGACTGCATCAGAGGCAGAGCTTGGAAGGCAACATCCTTGTATCGAGACTTAGAGACATTTCCTAGGAGCCCTTTGGCAAGTGGGTAAAATTTCTTTTCCATTTCAAACGTTTAATAAGAGGAGCCCATCAAGCCATTGTTTTCATTATTATCATTTTGACTCTCTATATAGCTTCTATATATTTTTGTTTTAGTTTTAGCTTAACCAGAGCATACTTTAGCATACTATTTCCACTAAGTTTTATGCTTTCGAGCTCCCCCACTTTCTGCATGTTACCAATAGTTTAAAGAGTAGACCACACTCTTTAATCTGGTGTGATTTCGTACACCCGTGTGACTAATCCACCACAACAAACATAATCCAGGCTTTAGATTTCCATTATGGCATGTGTTATAATTTATAGCAGGAGGAGGCCCTAGGCCTCTTTTCATGTGAGTTTGTTTTTAAAGTATGTAGTCTTACTCACTGTCAACTTTGATGCTATCCACATGTGCCAATGATGGGAATATTAGATGAAAATTTGATGTTGAGCTTCCCTGGGAAATTTTTTTCCAGTAGTATGAAAAATTAACTTGATTTATAATGTCATAAGGAGGTCGAAGACCTTTATTGTATGCAGATTCCTTGAAGTAGTACTAATTTTGACAATTTTCACTCTCATGTGAAGATCAAGTCTAAAGGAGTGAAAATGACTACATTTCTTGCAAAATCTATTGCCCTTGCTTTACAGAAACACCCAACAATCAATGTAAGTTGCAAAGATGGCAAGAGTTTCACCTACACTAGCAACATAAACATTGCAGTTGTTGTGGCTATGGATGAAGGCATAACTACACCTGTGCTTCAGGATGCAGATAAGGTTTGGAATCTAGATCATATAGAATTTAGATCTCATCCTCTGTTATATCAAATTAATATATTTGCTATATTTTTTTTATGGTTCAAATTTTGAAGCCTTGGCAATATTGTACATTACTTGCCGACTGAAATTTTGTAAGTCTTAATTTTTCGGAGTTTGTATCTTGCATTTATGTTGATATATATACTCTCTCTAGTAAATGTAAGGAATTGGTAGAGAAGGCTCATGAAAATCATCTTTAGCCTCAGGAATATAATACAGGTTTGTGAAAATGCACTATGAATATGTTCTTCCTATTCGTTTTCTCGATCTGTTTTGATTTTCTGATCAAAAGATAATTTCACTGTCTATTATTTGGTAGCTTTTAGCCATTCCCAACACAAGGCTATCATTATAACTATTTTTTGTGTCCTACACATCGAATTAGATGTGTCTTGAGTTTCACAAGGTCAACTATAAAAGTTTAATTCTTATATGACTGGCCTCTTTGCAGGAACTTTTACTCTGTCTAATTTAGGAATGTTTGGCGTGGACCATTTTGATGCAATCATACCTCTTGGTTCTGTAAGTAAACCCTGAATTATTGTCTTCAAAGGGGTTTAGCCAATTCCATCCTCAAGTTGAGCCACGCAATTTTTCTCTTTGTTCAAGGCTAACTGATAAACTAAAATTTCTAATGTTTGACACGGAGAAATTATGGCTATGGGGGCGTCCCAACCAACATTTGTTGCAACTACTGATGGATTAATATATTTGAAAAAACAAATGAAGGTACAAATATCTCTAATTTTTATGACTTAAAAAGTGTTTTTCATGTTTGACTATGTCTTCCTAATAGGCGAGGTCATTTTTCTTGTGGAAGTAAGCGAAATTTTTATCTCCAGATAAGAGCTAGAGATTACGAGATTTGAGCCTCAAGGACTCTTCCTCAAATTTGAATGTGTGGAGAGTGCTAAGTTAGGCTTCTTTCTCAGTCCGAATCTCTGAATAGGTGATGTCTTGAAGCTCCAAGTCCATTTGCAGATCGAGAAACTACTTATAGGCCTTCATTCTAAGACTAGAGGGGGAACCTGAATGCTTTTTTATGCATTCTTTCATGGTTGTTTTTGTGGCATTGAGTTTATGTTCCCACACATAAATGGGTGATCCAATGATAGGAATGGACCAAGACTTCAAAATTTTCTCCATAAACCCATCCCTATCTAACTAGACAAGATTGAACTAGAAGGGGATGGGCCCCAGATTTTCCTCATATTTTAATAGCAAAAGGATGGGTTTATGATCATATGTTAGATTTGGTATAATTTTAGTGGATATAATCTTTTTTTCAGAGAGGCAAGTGCTCTGAAGTAAGAATATGTCAAGACGGGTTGAAATATCCTCTGCCCCAGCTCTATTGTTTGAACAAGTGTAGAACCCTTTTTTTGGCTTGAAATCCAGTAAGTCCCTTTGTTGAATCAGGTCTTCCATGAAGGGTATGAAATGGTCCATACTATTGATACCCCCTCTTTTTTCCTTTGTTTCAAAATCTAGGCTGTAATCTCCTGCTAGAATTATATTCTTGGGGTAGTAAGATTCTAGAAAATTAGACAAGGTTTGCCAACAATCCTTCTTTTTTGCACAGAGTAATGGGACATAAAGATTAAAGAGGGAAAAGTTGATCTTAATTGCAAGATGTTGGAGTTCAGTATAGATCCAGTGTTGTGTTTCGAAGGAGCTTTTGAGGTGGATTTTGTCATCCTCCCAGAGAGTGGAAAGCCCACCGGAAGTACCCCTCGCACTTACTTCTTTTCCAGCTTTTTTTCTCCATTTCACTTTGCTGAAGTCTAGAAGGGCAACCCATTATATTTAGTATCTTGGAGCATGAGGATCTCTGGGGATTTAGATTTTAGGAGGTTCTTCATAGATTCAGCTTTTAAGGGATTCCCCAAGCCTCTATAATTCCAAGAGGCTAAACACATTATTTACTAGCAGAGAGGGATCCAGACCCTCATTTGAGAGGCCTGGTTCTAGTGTTTATGCCAATGGACATCTCAATCGTGGGCTGCTACCTTGCATTTTTTGTTTCTCAGCCTCTTCTTCTCTTCCCTCTCTGTGAGATATCCTCTCAACTCTTTTCGAGGGCCTCTCGAAAGTCTCTTCTTCCAATAATCCATAGATATCTGGAGATTTCTTCCTTAGCATATCTTCATAATATGGGGGGATAGGGGTTCCTCTTAGTGTTCCCACTTGTATATGGGTTTTTTCTTCCTGGATTTTATCTTCTTGAACAGATTTGGGCTATTGTTCGGCCTCTTTGAAGATTGTTTCAGCTAGGAGTTCTTCTAGGATGCTGAAATTTTCAAACGGGTTTCTAGATTCCTCTGCTCTAAGAGGGACAAAGCATCCCTCCCTTTGAAATTCCAAGGTAGGTGCTCCGCTCCCCGAGGGTACACCTTTCCCTTTAGTTATGTTATTTTGTTTAGCTGGAACTATTTTTTGGACCTCAGTCCATTTTTCTTCCTTTGAGTTTTCAGCGTCCTCCTTTGCTTTCTTTTTTAAATGCCTGGCAAAGTGCTCGTAGCCATGGTAGTGTTAGTATTTAAATGATATTTTATTATAATCTAAATCTTGTATGTGTGACCAATCAGCCATCATGATCTTAATAACTTCACGGAGGCCTTCTTCCAAGTTGACTTCTACACAAATCCTTGCAGAGGAGTGTTAATCCCTCCTTTTTGCTCTATCTATATATTTATCGAGCTTATTTCCGATGGTTTCTACAGATATGGGGTTCCAACAGTGTAGAGGTAAGTGGGGCAGGTGTACCAAAATAGAAACAAATGAGGGAACTTTGTGAGATGGATCAAAGTTCGAGGATGATTGGTTCAAGTACACAACCTGGGGGCCCATGAAATAGGGGCCATTTCTGAATATGAGATTCCTATCTTCCAATGAATCAGAGACAAAGACAAAGAAGCCATTACCGACTAAGAAACTGTTGATTCGTTCTTTGACTAGAGGTCTCTAGTTCCTTTGAACCCAGACATCAATGGCTTTGGGCAAGGGCCAGAGCCCAGTGAACTGCCCAATGAGCCCTCGTTTGCTAGAATCAAAGCCGATATACAGGTTTCTTTGGTTGGCAGAGCCACTATGGGAATGGATTCCATCCCTTTGACAAAAAAAATTTGTTGTTCACTAGTTGGGCATTTGCAGCATCCTGCTATAAGCTTCCTAAACACATTCAGCTTGGGCGAAAGTGGAGGAGCGGCCTCAGGGCCCCCTCCTGGGGCCATGTTGAGGTTACATCTCGCAGGTGAACTCTGGAACCTAACTCACACACAGGGGAAGTTCATAACATGGTTTATTATGGTAATTGGATTTAAGAAAAAGAAAATGGTCAAATTTTTTTCTTTTGTACTAAAATCAAACTCTTCCCAGGATCCAAACTCACAGACACGTAGCTTCTAAATGATCAAATACAACTTCTTAGTCTATCTTTAAACGTTCGAAATATATAACCTTTCTAAATAAAGGAGCTTATTTTATTTTTTTACACCATTTCATTCTTTGCACCATATACAATTTTATTGTAATAATAATAATAAATGTTTTTTTTTCACCCTTTTTTTATGGTGCTTTGCACCATATACTATTTATTACTATAATAATAATTTTGATATTTTTATGATAAATTTTTTATTTTTGTAAAATTGGTTTTGTTGCTTTGCGTCACAATATCTTGATCCACGTTAGATTGCTTTTTGGTGGTTTGCACCATACACCATGGAATGCCACATATGCATTTAACAAAAAATTTAACATTTTTTACTTACTCCATATTTGCACCAGAAAACATAGAACCACTTTTGTATCTCCACATTATCACCATTTTTACATGACTATTTGAAAAGTGAATATTTCTCAAATCCTTTACAAATAGTGGGGCTAATGTGAGGCTAAATGACCCTTCTACTTGTAGTGAGTACTAACCAGTATATATCAAGCTCATAATAAACTAAGTAAATGTATTGGGTTTCGTTACATTTCCCTATAGTTCCATACTCGTTTTTGGATTTTAGTTACAACCTCTGTTATTTTAGTTACAATTCAGCGCAGTTCTGAGATTATTTCATAGTCTCGTTGAAAGAAGGTAAATAAACATTGAGGAAATTCTATAATAGTGTACGGTGAATTACATGTAATGTGAATTACACAAGTTCTAATCATGACTTTCAAGTAAAATAAATCTATTAAGGAATTTCTACAATAGTATAGTAATAATTACATGTACCATGAATTACATAGGCTCTAATCATAATTTTTCTTACAAACACTTCACATGAAATAAAAATTAATCTCTATACTTAGGAAATTCTATAATAGCCTCGTAATAATTATATGTACCATGAATTACAGAGTCTCTAATCATGATTTTCTAGCAGAATAAGGACTAAAGAAATAAAAATTTAAACTCCACGAAATAATCGTATTGGCTAGTGGAAGTAGAGCCATAGTAATATTGACCATTTTATTTTGGAGAAGTGAATGGCTAGTGGAAGTAAATGGAGAAGTGAATGGAGAAGTGCCATTGTATTTTGGAGAAGTGAATAGTGAAAATAAGGGATTTGAAACCTATTTATCCATTTGAAAACTTTTTAGTATTACAATTTAATTTAGTATATATTCCTTCTATCACAAAACATAAACATTCTTTACTGTATTTGACGTTGATAACCTAAATTAACAACAACACTTAATTTGAATAGCCATTCTCATTAACTATGAGCCATTATTATTAACTACTCATATAATATGTATACAAACTATATTGACTTAAAGTTTAATTTTAACTATCCAACTCATTTGGATATATATATATATATATATATATATATATATATATATATATATATATATATATATATATATATATATATATATATATATATATATATTACACAAATGTTTGTAAAATATATAAAGGAAAATTTATTTAAATTGTATGATAACCATAGGGTTTTAGTGATAGCAAGTTTATATCTATTGTGGTCTATATTGACTTTTCTATGGATAAAACAATGATAAGAAGTGTTTTCCAAAACACCCATTAAAAAAATGTAACATAAAAAACAAATATACCATTACAATAGTTATTTTAGAGGGCATATGTTTGTGTATGTCTCGGTGTCTACAAAAGATTACAAAAAGGATGTTGATGGGATCTTACAGTCATGAAGACCTAACTTAGCTCTTTTACCTAAACCTAGAATTACGCTTTAATTAAACACAATAAGAAGGAAAATAGTCTATTTATAGCTCAACATTTATTTGATGATAATATACAAGTAAAATTTATTTGCAACATATTAAAGAAGTAATAAATTTCATTGCGGAAATTTACATAAGTAAACAACAATCGAAGAATACTTGTATTAGTAGCTTGGTTGAGATGCTCCTGCTATGTTACTAGACTGGATTTACTTCCCAGCCAACTAGGAATGATTTCCTAGCCCAGGGAACATCTAGAGGCTCCCTAACCCTCTCAGCCCAAGTCCAACCATTTGTAGTGCGTCCAAGCTAAAGGGAACACACTCCAATAGATCTAAGTTTTATTCCTCTCATTTTATCTCCATTCTCTCCCTTCCCTTTTTCCACATTCCTCCTCCAAAATAAATTCCTCCAATGCCAAAAAAAATACAAAGTATCTTTCTCCTCCTCTCTTCTCATCATCCTTCACTTTACGTCTCTTCCTCTCATCCACCTCAACTACTTACCATTAATTCCATGACCACCCTCTCATCCTTTCAATTTATTAACATTGACTTTCCTGACCATATCTTATCCAAAAGTATATATGAATATAGATATTTTATTTAGAATTAAATTGGTGAAGACCATATCTTATCTAAAAGTAGATTTAAGAAGACACATTAGAAATAAAATTTAGATATTTGATTTAGAAATAAATTGGATAAGAACATATCTTATCTAAAAGTAGATTTCAAAAGACACATTGGAATAAAATATAGATATTTGATTTAGAAATAAATTGCAGAAGACCATATATTATCTAAAAGTAGATTTGAGAAGACACATTGGAATAAAATATAGATATTTTGTTTAGAAATAAATTGAAGAAGAACATATCTCATCTAAAATTAGATTTGAGAAGACACATTACAAATAAAATATAGATATCTGATTTAAAAATAAATTGGAGAAGACCATATCTTATCTAAAAGTAGATTTGAGAAGACACATTCGAATATAGATATTTGATTTAGAAATAAAACGAATAAGACCATATATTATCTAAAGTAGATTTGAGATGACACATTGGGAATAGAAATAATAACAAATAGTAAAAGGCATATCAGTAAAAAATAAAATTAAAATTCAAAAGTATATATATATTACTCAATAGTTATAAGTCAATATCTGTATTTTAATTAAACACTAATCAAAATTTGCCTAATAGAATCAAATGCAACGTTACACTTTGAGCTCAAAACACACTAGTAACTTTACCTTAACTACCCAACAAAAAATAATAAAAATAAATAATAACTTAGAATTTTTATTTTAACATATGGTTAATTTTGTTTTTATTTCAAACTTTACTTCTTCTTTTTTGTAAGTTGTGCTAATCTATTAATTTCGAAAACATAAAAATAAATATTTTGTAGGCAGGGTTGGTAAGTTACACTTAATCAATCCCTGCCTTTATTACACTGTTTCTGGGTTGTCGCGGGGGATGGGGCCGGCCTAGACAAAACTTCAAAACGAGAATTACATTGTGCGCAAGGGCGTTCATACATCTAGAATATAGAGAGTAGAACATAGCAGTAAAGGCCTGCGGGCACAGATGACAAAAAAAAAAAATTTGAACAGTTGCGCAGACATTATTCATCCTCATCATCACTACAATGGGGATTGTCCTCGTTGATGGGATAGGTAGGGGTCTGTTCAACAGTTGCTTCCACAACAGCTTCCACTTTAGCAGTAGTTCGCTTGGAGAGATTTGAAGGAGCACAGAGGATGGGGGATTTCCGGTCTACTCCTTCAGGGACCTTCGTCCAAACTATGTCGGAATCCATAATCCATATGTTTGTATCCTCATCACCCTGCGCATGACTGTTGGGTGGTGCCAAAATTCTATGTAGAGAGGGAGCTCTATGAGAGGAGGTGAACCTCCTTGCACCTCTACTTCCCCTTTTCGCAGGTTGCCTAGAGGATTTTGATCAATTCTCGGGAGCGGAATGAAGGTTGTCAAGGGCGCTGGACAAGGAGCCTTCAATCCATTTGAGGCGGTTATCCTCGCTATGATGGTAACGACCTTGAAGAGCCCCTCCTTGGCCACCGTGAATAGTACATTGGTGTATCCTAGGGGCCATTGCACACTTGGGAGGGGAGGTGGGCGTGACACAAGGGCGAGAGAAACTACAGAGGCTGGGACACAAATGCGTAGGATGTAGAGCGCCAAGCAGAGGGGGACTACACAAATCCACTCCGAGACTAAGACTTTACAACTGATTTGAATCAGTGAGCGTCCATATCAGAATGAGGAGAGCTAAATGCAGCGGAAAGTGGATGAGGGAGGAAAGGAGTAGAGTTTAGGAGGATATATAGGATTGAGAATGAAGGTTGTCAGAGAGGCAATGAATGATATTCACATGGTACTGTGTGTGGAGCTCAATCCGATGAGCAGGTGCAAAGGGGTAGGCATGGATGCATTAATGGTTAAACAACATAGGCATTAATGGTGGTATGAGTGAGGTGATGATCAGGGTTAGGTGACACAAATCCTGTCCGATACGGATTATCTCTGGTTTTTTTAGGAGCGTGCGAGGAGTTAACAGTTTTTGTATCTGTTGTAGGTGAGGAATTGCATTGGGGATTCTCATAGTCCGTATGAGTTTGGAATTGATGTTAACTCATGTCAATATTATCACCCACATCTAAGGGAAGTTCGTATTTCTAAATGAGGGTGAGACAACTCTGTCTAAGTGCCTCATCTTTATTCTACGCAAGGGTGGAATGGTGCAGAACACAATTTCTTTCCACCCCTTTATTAGCAAGTAGATCTGCAATATCATTGGCTTTCCTGCGCACATGACCGAAAGTGATGGCTCGGTGATTTTGAAGCAGAAGTTCCAGCATCTTGAGCTTATGAGAAAGCCTCCAGTTGTTGGAAACTTTACAAGATGTAGTTCCTTGAAGGATATGGGTGGCTGCCATAGTTATTATTTGCGAGTCCCCTTCCACTTCCAGGGGGAAGTAATGGAATTATATGGGAATTTGAATACCTTGTATCATTCCTTCCAGCTCAGCAGAGTTGTTTTTGTCCCATCCGATATTCCCATAGTAGATTCTTAAAGGATCTCCCCTAGTGTTCCTGATGACCCCTCCAAAACCTATTGTTCCCAGGTTACCTTTAGAAGCCCCATCAAAATTGCACTTGAAGAAGCTCATGAGGGGAGGCGACTAAGTTTCTAGGGTAGGAGACCTTCCTACACTTCTGGGAGTGATTTCCATGGGAGTGTTGAGACTCATTTTCCAGTTTTTCCAAATGTGGCTGTCAGCTGCCACGATGGGTATGTCCTCCTTTCTCCAAGAATTTAAAGCCATAGTTTTAGTGAGGTTTTTGTGAATCCTATCCCAAATTTGATCCGATGTAGAATCTTTATACTTCAATATGCAATTGTTTCACTCCTTCCAGATATTCCATATGAGGATTCCTGATGTGATTTACCATAACCTATTCAACAGGCTATTGTTAAAGGGATTTTCCTGCCAATTCTTGATGGTTTGAAAGATGTTGCCCCTAGCAAGGTTGGACTGGTCATATAGGACAACAATTCTGTCCCATAGAGAGTTGGCATGAGGACATTGGTCCAACAGGTGCTCGATGGTTTCCGAGTTGACATCATAGAGAGGACATCTGGAAGGCTCTGCAAACTTGCGTTTCAAGAGATTCTCCCATGTGAGGATGCGTATTTTATTGAGCAGCCATAGGAACGAGTCTATTTTAGGCCATAAATTATCCTTCAAGATCTTTTTCCAGATGTTGTCGACTAGTCTTGGATTCTAATGATGGAGGATAATGTAGGCTTCCCTGGTTGAGTAAGTATCGCTTGGCATGTTCCCTTAGAAGAGGATGTCAGGTCCTGTTTTGAACTAGATTTTTCTCTTTGTGTGGAGATCCTCCCAGATATCAGTATGGCTTTCATTGTTCCAATTTTCTTGCCATATGCTGGTGTGAATCCATTACTTGTAGCCTTGTGAAATTTCTTCCGTCCAAAAGTCTTGAGCCTTCTTTTGTTGCCTACTTTGGAGCGCAACATTCCAAAGAGGTCTGTAGAGGATGGAGGAGAGGCTTGGCATCTGTTGCCAGGAATCCTCCCAGAATCTGGCTTGGTTTCCATCTCGCAGCTCCCAGAAGCCGTGGTTTTGGATAATACCCTTTTTATGACTAGCTGCTTTCCAAATTTGGGATCTCGACAATTCTCAGTTGTGTATAATGAGATATACCTTTGGTCAATACTACGCATACTTGGCCACCCATAGTTTGGTCCAGGGGGTATTGGGATTGCAGACCCATTTCCACCCTATGCTAGCTCCCATTATTCTGTTGTTGTGTTCAGGATCCTACCCAGAGCTCCCTGATTTTTTGGGGTGCACACATCCTTTTAGTTGACTAAGACCCATTTTTTCTTGCCTTTTGTACCACCCTAGAGGAATCATCGTTGCAGGTTGTGCATAACTTTAAGTACCCATTTGGGAGCACTAAAAACTGAGAAGAGGTAAATGGGAAGAGATTTCAAGACAAACTTGATGAGGAACAGAAGGCTGGAAATGTTGAGAGTGTGATGATTCCAGTTGGAAAGAATTGTTTCCATTTTGTCAAGAAGAGCTCTCCAAGAGGAGTGATTGATGGTAGAGTCAGTTAGCAGAGCTCCCAGGGATTTGGAGGGAACAAAGGTGATGGAGAATCCTAGGATGCACACAATATTGTGTTGGGTTGGAGGGTGGGTGTGGAAGAAAAAAAATCTGATATTTGTCCTGGTTGATCTCTATCCCGAAGGCTTCAGAGAAGGAGTCAAGAACTGCTTTTAGGGTGCAGGATTCCTGGACTGAGCGATAGCCCATGATCAAGTTGTCATCCACAAATTGTTGATGAGAGGATGGGGGAGGTTATGGAGAGGTAAACCAAGCAGAGCCCCTGTCTGAATAGTGTTTTTGATCAGGCAACCCAAGCGTTTAGCCATGATGATGAAGATGAAGGACGAAAGAGGATCCCCTTGTCTTATGTCTCTAGAGGGATTGAAGGTGGCAGAGAGGATACCATTGACTAGGATGGAGTGAAAGGGAGAGGCGATGAGGCTCATAATCCATCTAATCCTAGTATGACTAAAGCTAAAAGCTGCAAGGATATGTTTTTATGTAGTCCCAACTTAGTTTGTCAAGAGCTTTGGAAAGGTCAATTTTGAGAAGCATACTTAGTTTTTTTTATTGTTTTGCGGGAGTGAATGACCTCATGAGTTAAGATGATGCCATCCAGGACCTGTCCTCCTTCTACATACCCAATTTTCTCGGGGGAGATGATGAGGGGTAGGAGCTTCTTCAGCTGGTTAGCTATGACCTTGGAGATGATTTTATAAATGAAATTACAAAGAGATATAGGTCTGCACTTACTTGGAGAGGCTGCTCTGTCTTCTTTAGGAACAAGAGTGATGAAGGTAGCATTTAGCGCTCGTAATAGCCAATGAGTGGACCTTGATTCCTCCACAACTTCCCAGAATTCGTTTTGGATGATGTCCCAGAAGTAGCGAAAGATGTTTTTGGTGAATCCATCAGGCCCTAGAGCTTTCCTTGCTTTTAGTTGGAAAATTTCTTGTTCCACCTCCACTAAGGTGGTCGCAGTGAGCAACATCCTATTGTGATCTTCTGTTACCAGCTTGGGGAAGTGTTGGGTGATTTCCCCAATGGCTTTGTGCCTCTGGTGGTTGGGTTCTTGGAGAATGTCCCTGAAGTGATTGCGCAGCTCCTCCGAGATGAATTCTTGTATTTCCATCCTTTCCCATATTTGGTTATTGATGACAATAATTTTGTTGTGTATCCGATGTTGTATGGTGGAACGGTGGAAGAATTTGGCATTTCTTTCTCCGTCTTTGAGCTAGTTGATTCTAGATTTCTATCTCCAAAGGGATTCTTCTTGCTTGCTTCTTTCCTCCATCTGGGTTGTCAGGTGTTGCTCCTAGTGCGTTGTCTCATCTATGCACCCATTTTGGATGATTTACTATTGCAGAGTCTTCATTTTGTCCTTCGGGTCTTTTTTCTCTATGAATATGTTGTTGAATGTTGTTTTGTTCGAGAATTTCATATTTATTTTGAGAAGTTTTAGTTTTGTTCGAAACCAGAGAATTTTGGTGACTTGAGGGGGTTCTATGGAAGACCACCAGTTGGACGCTAGTTCCTTGAACATGGGGTGCCTAAACTAGCAATTTTCAAAGCAGAAGGGTTTGGGAGCATGCCTACCTGGTTGGAGCCATTGGAGCTGTATCAACCAATGATTAGATCTCGCTGCTAGGATGATGGTAGTGTTCAAATTTCCTCCTAGGCAGATGAGATCATCAATGATGAGGAATATATCCAGCCGAGAGGGTAATTGTTGGGTACCTCCTCTTTTGTTGTTCCATGTAAAGATTCCATTGGAGGTCTGAAGATCAATGAGGTTGTTATTTTGGATGAATTCTTTGAATCCATTATTGTTAGATTCTAGATGCAACCTTCCACCCTTATTTTCTTGGATATTGGTTATCATGTTGAAATCGGCCCCTAGTAGCCAGAGGGTATGGGATCATTATAGATTGATTTCCTCTAGATTGCTTAGGAGCATCAATTTTTGTTACACATTTTGAGGTGCATATACATTGGTGAGTAATCCATGAATGTCTATACCAATCAGGTGAAAATTACCCTGAAAGAAGTTTCTATTGGCCAGAAGGTTCTCTAAGGTGATGATTTGAGGGTTCTAGATGATGGCAAGTCCTCCAGATGCCCTGTTTGCATCAACCGCTATAGTATTGCTAATTTTCCATATCTTTTTAAAGATTGTTTCCAGAGTGGAGCTGGTACATTTGATTTCTTTCATGAATAATATTGTAGGATGTTCCTCCGATATTATTTCTTTTAGGATCATGTGCTTTGTGGGGCTGTTGAGCCCTCTGATATTTCATGAGATGAGCTTCATGGGATATATTTGGAGGTGAGGGCATAAAATCTAGTTAGCTTGGGGAAACGTCCCGAATCCACCATTTCTTTCCCCACTTCTATAGTTCGTTGTAGAGATGTTTTCCTTCCTCTTTTTTGGGACTCTTTTGCGAAGTACTGGGTGCTAATTAGCCTTCCTCCTAGTATGCCAAAAGAGGGGAGTTGTTGTGTCATGGATAGTATTTCCTCCATTTTTTTGATTTGTTACTCTGGGATTGAAGTGTAATCCTTGTTTGTGCATGCTTCTTCTAGCCCTGCAAGATCGAGGCCTTCTAGATCTATGCTTTCTAGTTCTTCCTCCATCACCTCTAGGATCATTTCCATTATCAATTATTTTCCCTTTATCTGACCGTTGTCTGCTTCAGTATTGGCATTGGAGATTTTAAGAAGGTTTCCAGTGGAAGCTTGTGTTTCTGAGCCATAGAGGATTGGACCTGCGCTGTAGAGGTGCTTCCTACCTCATTGGCTGGTACTGTTTCATTTTCACTTAGTTGATTAAGGGCTACGAAACTGTTGCTTGTTGTTGGAGATTTTTTGTTCTAGTGCATGGTAGCTCTTTTCTTTTGCCTTTTTTACTTGCTACCTTCGTGAATCCTTCTATTTCCTATTCATTGGTGTCCTTTTCCACTGTTTCTTTCCTGTTTAGGGGACAATCCTTGAAGAGATGCCCATTTTGATGAGATTTCCTATATCTGAAAGGAATATGTTCATAATCAACAGTTTCAGTCCATTCAAATTCTTCATGCAAAAGACTTACCTCGGCTGGGAGTGGTTCGACTAGATTCATGTAGACACAAATGTGAGTGTAGGTTGCATACTGGTTGATTTTGGTTTCTTCTGCAATCTTGACGAACTCCCCTAGAGAAGGGTGAGTTCACCCCAGTAGTCCTGAGGGAGAGAGTAAAGACGGATCCAAACTGGTGCCTAGGTTAGATCCTGTTTATCTGGGTTGAAGTGTTCAATCCATGGTCTTAGGTATAGGCCTACACTGTTGAAGAAGTATGGCCCTCCATTGAGAATCATGTCCTTGTCTTCAGAGTAGGTGATGAGAATGTTAAAGAAGCCTTTTGCACATATTTGTAGTTCTATGTGTCCTTCGGGTTTCCATTTAGAGGCTATCCATCCTCTCAGCGCTTTTTCTGTGGGCCAGAAGCCCATGAATTTTCCTATTAATGCATTGAATTCTTCCATTAATGTGATGCGCAGGGAGTTCGATCACTGTTTTCTTGGTTTCTTTTGGTATGAAGGTGGAAAATTTCATGGTCACGTCTGCTACACCTTGGGTATTTTCCTTCTACATTGTGGGTGTCGCCCCTGTATTTTCTTGAGACAGGCCAGAGTTGTGTTGATTGGCATTGTCTGCCCTTGTCGTCATCCCGGTTGGAGACTGGCCTGTAGGGGGGAGCAAAAACCTCCTGTTAGAATCGGTCATTGGAAAGCATGTGGTTTTCCAGGTATCAAGTTGTCGTAGATCTAGCTGGGGGAGAAGGACTGCCAAGGGCAGTCGTCACCAGAACTAGCAAACCCTACGTCGTGGAGGTCAGCCTGGTGCAGAGCTCCACTAGTTTTTTTTCCTCATCCATTATATTCCATTTCAAAATTTATCTTAATTACGCAACAAAAATTGATAAAAAAAATAATAACATATATTTTTTTATTTTAAACGTTTATTTCTATTTTTATTTTTATTTTTATAGATCAAAACATTACAACATCTCTTGTATAATGGGATGGAGTGAGCCTCTTTGCCCAAAGAAGTTGAAGTTGATTTGATTTTGAAGAGTCCTTAGAAAAATTATGTGCCTAATAAGAACAAAATCATTAATTCCAAATCATATTTGAGTATGGATGCTCTCTCCAAAATATGTGATCATTTTCACTCTAAAATGAAACAAATTGCCACTTATTAAAATTATTTTTACTCTTCCTTCCAAGTCACAATAGATATTAGAATTATTATCATCATTAAATAAACTAAATAGGTATGTGTAACACACCTCAATTATTAAAAATTATATATCTATTATATATTACCAAAATTAAAATAAAGAGTGACAAATAAAAACTTGATACATAATTTCCTTACTATAATTTCATTGTTTTGTTTAAATCCAAACCATTTAGTCTACTGTAAGGAGACATGGCTATCAAAATTCCTCTTCATTCAATCGCCTTAATCTTCCTTTTTGAGATTATCAATGTCTCGTACTGATCAAGAGATTTTCAAGGATATATGTTTCAGTAGAATTGAGGCTTTGAACACAAAGTTATGTCCTTCAAAAGTTTTACTTACTTATGTCATGTTAGCAACAGTAACATTGACACACTACATGTGAAATCCCTTTTCAGTATTGTCACTATCGTACAATTCCATTTCGATTGAAATGTGACAACTTCCATGTAAAATAACATCTTCTATTGGACATGCTAGCATACCTAACTCATGTTGATCCAGGATTTTTTGTAAATTCCTTTTATAAAACTTTCTTGATATCTCATCTTTAAGCTTTTCATTTTTTCCAAATCCAACTTTTCTAAAGCATAGGCTATATGTAGCAAATGTACAATCAATTTTTATGTTCTTCATATAAAATTAAAAAATACTATTAAACTTTCCAATGAAAAGGGATCAACTATAAATCTAATTCCATTAAAACCATTTTTAAAAGGCTTAGTCTAACTTATAAAGGAAAGAGAGAAAAATAAATTCAAGAAAAAAAAGTGATTTTTGATTGTTGAAAATGTATTTGTAAATGCATAAATGTATTTAGCACCCTAAAAAGCCCCTAGTGCACCCAAATTCTATAAATTACATAACTTAAACTCATCTTTTTAAAAATATATGCTAAATTTTGGTTAAAAGTAACCAAAATATATATCGTGAAAAAAGACCATTTTGTCTATACGTTAAACTAAGCCATTTGAAAATAATTTAGAAAAATACAAGGAATAATGAATAATATAAGTGATTCGAGGCTTTCATAGTTTTTCATATTGTTTTAGATATTCCATGAAAAGAGTTATTTTGTCTATAAGTTAAACTAAGCCATTTGAAAATATTTTAGAAAAATACAAGGAATAATGAATAATATAGTGATTTCACAGTTTTTCATATTGTTTTAGATATTCGATGAAAAGAGCTATATAATGAGTTTTCGATCATTCCAACATTTTGGATGGTTACTCCATCCAACATCAACTCTTTGATGGAGTAAACATCACATAATTTATTTATCTTCTAGAAATATCTATATAATGAGTTTTCGATCACTCCAAAATTTTGGATGGTTACTCCATCCAACATCAACTCTTTGATGGAGTAAACATCACACAATTTATTTATCTTCTAGAAATATCTAACAATAATAAAAATCTCTTTAAAAAAAAAGAATAAATATAATTACATTCAACTTTCAACCAAGTAGTATTAAGCATTAAAGTTAGAAATTTTAGTAGAGAAAGTTTGAAATAAAAGGAAAGAATAAACCCCAAAATATTTTGGATAATTAAAATATTATAATAAAAATGTTTTTTTTTTTTTTTTTTTTTTTTTTTTTTTTAATTATATACCATTGTATTTAACTTTTCATTTCATTTTTCCCAATTTAAATTATCAATATGTATCTATAACAATATATTTAATCTTTTATAACTATAAAGTCTCTCTCTCTCTCTCTCTATAAACATTATATACTTTTATTCATAAGTTTCATCTATTAATTTTTATTTTTATTTTTGTTTACAGAAAGCTAATTTTTGTACCTTACTTAAGATTCTATCAACCAAGTAGTTACAATCAATAAAGATTCAATCAACCAAGTAGTTAAAATTAAGTGATGAGTATTAAAGTATCAACTAAGTAGTTAATAAATTTTTGTACCTTACCATCAATAAAGATTCAATCAATCATGTAGGCTAAAATAAATACTAAGTATTAAAGTATCAACCAAGTAGTTAATAGTAAATACTAAGTATTAAAGTTAAATACTAAACTTTTGGTACTAGTAGGTTAAGTATTAAAGTTAGAAATTTTTATTAGTAAAAAATAAATACTAAACTTTAACTGAATTAAGTATTAAAGTTAAATACAAAATTCACAATACTAATAAATTAAGTAATTTTTTAATACAAAAGAATTTTTGTTTAACTTAACAAAAGAATAGCGACTCTCTCTATATATATATATAAATAAAATAATATAATAAATATAATTTTCCTACTCTCTAAAAATTAGTTAACTTGTATTTAATTTACATTTATTTTTTCCCAATTTATAATGATATTATGCCCAACATCATTTGATTAAATTAACATATATTAATTATCACTATAACATCCACAACCATATATTTAATATTTTATAATAAAAAATATATTGTTTAAAACATGTTTAAATAAAAAGTATGTATATTTCAAATCCATAACATAGTACACTTTCACTCATAAGTTTCATAAGTTCCATTGGTGAATTAATTTTTACCCATGGTTTTTCTTTATCAATACGCTACTTTTCATGTACCAATACGGTATCGAACGTCACCACTGACGCACTGCACAGCACCGCTCCACATCCCAAGGATAACGTCACACTGGCAGATCCAAACCACGTTTAAAAAACGATCTATTAAATAATTGAAAATAATAGTAAGATTTGAGAACAGATTGATAACAAAATGCCGATGATATCCGTACTTCGGTAGAATTATAGGGCGAGCCTTATTTCAGCTGCCATAGGCCCATTAATGGGGCCCAGGCAGCTGATGCCCGCAGTTCGATTAAAACACACGATCATCGTGGGGCGGGCATCCGCTGCCTGGGCCGCATTAATGGGCCTATGGCAGCTGAAATAAGGCTCGCCGAATTATAGTAGAGATATATTTTTTTTTAAACAAATTAATAGAATTATAGTAGAGATATATTTTTTTTTAAACAAATTAGCAGAATCCAATATGATAGAATGAATAGTCAAAAAGGTTGGAAATATCAGTTCTGGATTTTATTTACGATAGATTTATAAATCATTTTTTAAGAGAAAACGAGGTTATTTGAAATTATTTGTGATAGTTTATACAGAGATATATTTTCACTCTGGGGAAATGCTTTTAAATATTACTATAACTAGAAAAAAACAGTTACTAATGGTGAAGAGTAAATTGTGTTTTGAGTTTTAACTATGAATTTTAGAGTCCAGGCTGTGGTGTGGTTCAATGGTTAAATGTGAAGATTTGAATCAGAAGATACGTACTTTTGAAAGCTGCTCCAGACCAAAAAGGCCAAAAAAAGACTGCGAAATACAAAAGTCGATTGGTACAATTCACATTCACATTGGCCTCTCGATCGGGCGAAGCTTATTTCCTCCTATCGGCCCATTAATGCGGTGGCAGATACACTGCCCACCGTTAGATTTAAACAATTTTAAATCTAACGGTGGGCAGTGTATCTGCCACCGCATTAATGGGCCGATAGCAGTGGAAATTCTCGAGAGTACGCGTCCATATTGGGTCCACAGCGTTTCCTGTGTCTACGCTGGCCTCTTTAAAGCTGCACTCCGTAGTCCGTAGATAAGGATAAGCCAATGCAGAGGGAGCCGATAAAAGCGGGTGGATGCCGATTGGCCATCGTTGAGGAAAATAGCGGTTATAAATATATTCTTCTTCATCGCATTCATTCATAGACTTCGAATAGGGGACGCCTAGGGCGTCCCGCGTAAGTGTTATCGTTATTGTGTGGAGAGTGGGCTAAGTCCAAGGGATTTCGTCCAGCGACGGTGAGCTGAATCTGGCAGGGGAAAGAGGTAACGCAGACAGAACGGAGGGTGCAGAATCGGGGAAGTTGAATTTGGCGTTGGGGTCCCTAGAGCGAGCGATAACTGAGGCATTGTAGCTGGGCCGTTTAGTAGAAGCCGAGCCATGTATTCCTGGTTTTGGGCATGCCGATTTTGACCCACCAAACTCCACCATTTTCTGCTCCTATCGTGGGATTCGCTTTTCGCCATCCAGATTTGTGACCCCAACTCTCTCATTTTCGAGTTCTACAAAACGGCCGAGCTACGATGCCGCATTTATTGCTTGAGAGACTCGAAAGCCGAATTCAACTTTCCCAATTCTGCACGGCGTATTGTTATCGTGACAGGTTCAGCTCGCCGCCTCTAGATATGTCTTTTAACATTTCCTTCTCCGCACAAGGAAATGTGATTTAAAAGTAAGTTTCGTTGGTTGAAACTAACAGACTGGGGTTTACATTTCATTTAGGGTTTGTTATAATATTAGTTTGTTCAAAGAGTAGATTTTCTGTTTCTGAGTCTGGACTTGAGTTCATCCTGGACTAATTTAGAGATTCGCTAGGGTTAAAAAATAAATAAAACAAACAAGAAGAAGAGCTCTAACATCAACCAATATGGCTCAGGTATTTTGATCTTGTCAGCTTTAGCTATCTAGTTTTTATAAATGAATACCTAATCAGTTTGTGGGTATGAATTTTGAAATGTATTTTGACGTTGTTTCTCGAAATAACTGCTGCAGGTGATCCAAGCACAGTCGAGGCAGAGATGATAGTGTTAAAGAAAACTGTAGGAGAGTACGCTCCTCCACAGCACTGTGGGAGGAGTGGTCTGTTGAATATACCTCAGATGGCGACAGAACATGTTGATTAACAGCGGATCCGGACTTGCCATCGCGTCTTTGGCTTTTGTATTGTTGAGCTTCCTTGTATTTGTGTTGCTTCTCCTCTTTCAAACCTCAGCACCTCTGATCGCGTTGGCTATAGAGTCTGTAAGCGAATTATTTGACGTGTAAGGGTGGAATATAGTATTTTCGCAAGGAGTAGTCTACCCAGACAACGTTTTAGCCCGGAGATGCTGCCCATCGGAAAACATTTTCTGCCCGGCCCCGGAGACGTAGCCGATTGTGCTTGGGGATCACCGCCTAACATGTCAGAGAGTCGCCCATTTCGCTTCCGACTCTGTCAGAGTACTTCGGCGAGGAGTTAATGAAGTTGGCAGGTAGTGTCTCCGGCAACCCCCTTCGGCGATTTTCCGGTCAATCGGTCCTCCTCCCATCTCCGCTTTCCATGCCATTATATCACATGCTGTTGGACATGCCATACGATTCGATATGCCATGGTATTGTATGGCATGCAAATTTGAAAATTTGAATTTGAATTTTGTTGCGTTTGGCGCTCATTTGAAGAATGCTGCCGAGGTACATTCGTTCAAACACCGCCTCTGCCCTCTTCCAAGTTTGTTTTATCAGTTCGGCTTGCATTCAGATATTTGTTGGAGAAATGCTCGGCTCTCCCCTTTACATAGCAGAAGGCAGCGGATGTGCAAGCAGGTGACCCGGTTTCAAATCCTCAGACGAACAGACTTTAGCGAAGTAGAGTGTCGCCTCGCATATATTCAATCCGAGATCGTTTTCTGGGGACCTTTGCAAGTTATTACAGAAAGGTATGTGTTTGTCAGGTTCATTTTCGAAAGAAACCCCAATATTTTTATTTGTTATTTTTTTAAATTTGTTTAGCCAACTGTTTTCTACAGGGTATTCTATAATGGGGGCAGTAAGAGGGCATTCAACACCAGTCATAGCAACTGTGTGTGTGGTATTTGCTGCATGTCTTGCCCTGTTGGGTGAATGGGCAGTTGAGTTCCGACTGGGTGTCTGAGCTGGGCTCGTCAAGGGATGGATGGTTTGATCTCGGGATCGAATCCTCCTCCGCAACCGAAATGTGCGATGAAGGAAGCTGGGGAGACTGGTGCTACTGTTGATGAGGAAAATGAAAATAAAGAAGAGGAACAAGCATATCAGTCTGTGGGCCTCAATATAATGTCTCCTGAGTCCTGATGCGCGTTCGTGGATGCGTTGTTGTACCCCATCATGCCAAACAAAATTCCAGACAAGAAGATACCACATGAAATCCTCGCTGCCACGACACAAAATCCGTGAAGCCAGTCGCGACCCAAAGCGGAAAATTTGCGTAAAAGCTCTTTGAAGTTGAGATGCGCCTTAAGCACTCCTCAATCACCTGGTGGATTATTTCTCTGTGGTGGAGCAATCACCTTTAATGCACCGCTTTCATCAAATGAGTACCAATGGTAACCAAAGCTTTTAACGCAGCAGAGTGACATTATGAAAATAACTTCGGACGAAGCGTTCTAAATTGACGATTTAACAAAGAAAATATTTCAGTGTCCCCAGAAGTTTTGGGTGGCCAGATCATTTGACCAATTTGAATAAACAACGTAATAATTCCAATAATCAAGAAGTCAACTTACGCTTGAGCTTATTGGTTTTTTATTTATATATGAATTAAGCAAAAATTATTGAGCATTTGGATTAGCGAGACTTTACCAGTCAAACTTATAATTATAATAAATCTGTTACATATTCTAGAAAGTTTAAACCAGAATATATACCTAAAAAATCTTCTAAAACCTTATAACAACTTTAGTGGACCTAATCGTTAAGAGCATGTGTTTCCTTCTAAGAGATCAAGTGTCTTTAGTATGACTTTGACTTTAAAATTAGATTATTATTATTATTATTATAATAAACTATCATTATTTTTATAACTTTCTTACTTTATCTACTTATTAAAAAAATTATAATTTTAACTTTTATCACTAATTATTATCTATTTTACTAATTATTATCTATTTTACTGATTAATTAATGATTTATAAAAATATAAATTCAATATATAACTCTATAAATTATTAATGAAAAATAATAATCATTCACCTCACCAACTTAATAAAATTTAATTAACAAATAGAAAATTACTATTTTTTATAATCATTCATTTTAATAATAAACATGAAATTATTTACAGCTTAAACACAAAACCACATTAAAAACATAAACAATAAAAGAACCACAATAAAAAAGTAAATTGTGTATTAAAGATTTAACGCAACTTCAAACCAACACTATTTTAGTTACCAAATAAAAATACAATGGTCTTATCGAACCGATTTTAAGGGTAAATTTGTTTTTAGTGATGTGGGTTCTTGAAAATGATAATGTCTGTTTTGGTCTAATCATTTTTGAGGGGTAAATTTGTTTTTAGTGACGCGGGTCCCTGAAAATTCTAGTCTGTTTTGGACATTAGACCATCAATTTTTTGGAAAAGGTTTCTTAACTCGTTAATATTGTTATACAGTTGAATAAAAAAAAAAAATTATCGTTTAAAAGGAATTTATTTTAATAATTTAAATTAAAGTTTATATGAGGGAATAATGTCATTTCTAAATTAACCTATGCTTTGAGATTATAGTATCAATATTAAGTAGATTTTATGTCAATTTTAATTAGTCATACATGGGAATGAATGTGCATTATGAAGAGGATTTTAGAGGATTAAAATCTTATTCTTAATTATTAAATCATATGTTAAAGATTGAGTGCTAAGGAAAGGAAAGGGTTATTTGTTTTTATTATAATGATTTTTTTTGTTTCATAGTTGAGTAAAGGAAATATGTAAGATATTGCAATAAAATAAAAGAATAAAAAGATCTTGTAACAAGAATTACATAATATAATAGGCATTGTATTATATAACATAATCTTTGTATGTATGTTATATCTTAGTTTGAGAAGAAAAGAGCAAGGCATAGATCTTATTTTCTTGATATATTTTCCACATAATGTTTTGTTTATTCATGGTGTACTTTACTTTTGCAAGAAAATAATTTTTCTGTAGTTAACTCAATTAGAGATACTCATATACATAACACTTAAATCAAAATATATTATTTTTGGAAAATATAAATAATGCTTATTAGTAAATAATAATAATAATTTATGTTAACAAAATAAGAAGAGAGAAACTTGATATATAAAATGATAAAAAAGATGTGAAATAAAAATAAATATGGTATTCATATAGAAATATTGTTGCACCTACATGTGTTAGTTATATATATATATATATATATATATATATATATATATATATATATATGTTAGTCAAATGTAGATACAAATGAAAAAATAAAAGCATATCTATATATAAGAGATATATTTTATATTCTCACACGGCATAGAATAATTAACTATAAAGTGTACTATTAAGGCACTCTTTGTGTGAAGGTCACCAATTCATAATCTCATAAATCTAGATAACAAAACAATGAGAGAGATATTTAATATACATAGAGAAAAATGGATACAAGATTCTCCACATTAAGGAAGGTCAAACCCCTCCTCCACGTGGAACAAAAAGACTTCAAAAACTTATACCTCAAATTTAAATAAAAAGCTAGATCCTTCTAAAATGTTGAAATTCACTGTTTTAACTCACACTATAGTTATTATGATTCGTTATTCTAAGGGATGGAAAAAACTTGAAGCGTCGGGGAAAAGAAAAAGAGAAAGAACAAGGAATGAAGATTATTTTTAAAGCTAGAGAAATGAATATATACACTTGTATTCTTGTGAATGGAGTATGCATCGATATTTGTTTTACTTTGTATCATTTTCTGAGTCATTAGAGAATGTGGTTTTCATTTTGTGATGTGATTTTTTTCTTGGAAAAAAGAGAGGTAAAATGGGATCTGAAAAACAAAATTATATATATATATATATATATATATATATATATATACACACACACACATATATATATATATATGTGTGTGTATATATATATATGTGTATATATATATATATATATATACACATATATATATATATACACATATATATATATATATATATATACACACACACATATATATATATATATATGTGTGTGTGTGTGTGTATATATATATATATATATATATATATATATATATATATACACACACATATATATATACACACACACCGATATATATATATATATACACACACATATATATATACACACACACACACACACACACACATATATATATATACTTTTGCTTTTCAGATCCCATTTTACCTCTCTTTTTTCCAAGAAAAAAATCACATCACAAAATGAAAACCACATTCTCTAATGACTCACAAAATGATACAAAGTAAAACAAATATTGATGCATACTCCATTCACAAGAATACAAGTGTATATATTCATTTCTCTAGCTTTAAAAATAATCTTCATTCCCTGTTCTTTTTCTTTTTCTTTTCCCCGACCCTTCAAGTTTTTTCCATCCCTTAGAATAAGGAATCATAATAACTATAGTGTGAGTTAAAACAGTGAATTTCAACATTTTAAAAGGATCTAGCTTTTTATTTAAATTTGAGGTATAAGTTTTTTGAGTCTTTTTGTTCCACGTGGAGGAGGGGTTTGACCTTCCTTAATGTGGAGAATCTTGTATACATAGAAATGTTATTACAATTAAAATAAAAATATCTTCACCAGAGTCTCTGATGGTTACTTTCTCACTTTCTCCACATGTTTTTATGTCACATCCTCACTGATATGTGTAATTTCATTAACACTAACAAATATCCTATTCCTTTCCAAATGTCATACTTTAGAGAGAGTGTTAATGGGGGCTTCATGGGGCAGAAATACCATACCACATGGGTTCATATTGGGGGATATATATTGAGGAAAAAATGGCATAATATATTGGGGGATATATAGGGGGTGAACGGTTTTTATATTGGCATGTATAAAAAATGGAGCTTAGAGTTAATGAAAAAATATAAAGGGGTATGAAACATGTTTATGAAAAAATGGATGCCTACAATATCTAGTGGAAGTAGGGGTTTCTTAAATTGGGAAGGTGTATTGGGTTTGTATTGGTAGGGGGTTAAATAATGTTATGCAACCAATTCACAAAAAATAAGAAAAGATAGATCAACGACTTAAAATTTATCCTCTTCGAGGGAGAAACCTCCTTTACATTACATAAATGAACCTAGGGACCTAACAAATAATGTGATTTTGAGGCGTATTTTTCAATATCTAGTCAAATTAAGGGTATTGTTTAATATGCCACGAATGCACGTGATAGGTCGGAAGTTCATTGAGTGAATCCCCCGTGAGAGTGTTAATATTCTACACTCAACCCATTTCGAGACATCCTATTTTTACAAAGGACAAGGGGTCAATCTGGGATCTTCTACTTTCACGTTAGAGACTATGTATAATGTTTTAGAGTCTCCTCTCTTTTTAGTGGAAGTTGTTTATCAATCCATTCAGTTGGCCACTACAAATATTGATTAAGATATTTTCTGTCACAAGGAGTATGATCAATGCTTGTTACCCATTTGGAGCTTTCCTCTCCTAGTTTTAAACACCTTTTGGATATTATATTACCTTTATAAGAACCCATCCTAGATGATATGACTACTTTAAAATTACCATGTGATACATGCATCATAGATCATATTTTCTTCCGAAACTAGACTAAATGGCAGTTGAAGAAAAGGATTTAATTATGTCAAAAAAATTGATTGGTACCAAATCCTAACTCATACATGGGATGTGTATGTTGATGATGACACAAAAAACATTTCTAATACAATTCCCAATTTATATCTCCCAAATCCCAATAATATGCATTATGGAATAGTGAATGATTTAATTCAATTGTTCTCCTAAAGAAATTACAATATGTATTTCTCTTTTCCAATAATTCATCAATTTTTTCAGTTGGTCATATGAGAAAATGCTACGAATTAGCTCTAGGATTGTAAAACATGAAATCCAAGACTTATTATAACTCTAAGAAAATTTCATAAATGCTAAAACCAATGAAGTTAGAAAAGGAATCATAGGATTCTATAATAACTTTTAGGATCTAAACACAGATTTTTCAAAATACAATTATCCCACTCCATTAATCGATCATACTATCGATGAGTGCATTGGAAATGAGATATTTTCATTTATGGATGGTTTCCAATAATAATTAGATTTGAAATTATCTAGAATACAATCATAATATTTTTTTCATCTATCCTTGGGGCACTTTCACTTATTGAAAAATGTCATTTGTCCCTAAAAACCTTGGTGCACTTTCCAATAGGTCATCTCATATGCAATCCATGACATCTAGTATATTGTGGAGGCATATGTAGATAGAATCTAGGTTTTCACTAGAAGAGAAGAGTTGAAAATTTGGCACGTCTATAAGCCATGTTTAAGATATGTAGCTATATAAGATCCATCTAAACTACAATAATTACTTTTTTTTGTGTCAATTCTAGGAGACTACTTGGCTTCATTGTTTATAAGTATTGGATCATACTCATAGTACACTATTTTAAGATTGAGGCAAAATTTTAGTTTCCTCCCTCAAGCACAATTCAACAACTTTAAAGGTTGTGAATAAAATTGAACACTTTAGGAAAGTTCACCACAAATTACATGGAAACTACACAATGTTTCATGCACCATTTTAAAAAATGAGTACCATTTGTATGGGAAAACCAAACATGTTGATGTTTTTTGGCTCTAAAATAAGCTCTCGTCTCAACCCTAGTAATTTGACGTTCTTGAATTTGCGTCAAGTGATGAAGAACGTTAGGGTTTTCAGAACGACGATCTTGAAGAAGGGTTCACAGCCAAGTCAAGAATTCTCTTTACCAATTTCATGCACCTCCATGTCACAAAATAAATTTGCAGACAATGCAGATTGTTGGAATCAAAATTCTTAGGATCCTCTGCCTACAGGCATCTATTTTTTCCACAATGTGGGTCACTTTATTTAGTTTTTCTCTGTTTCTTTTGTTTCTGAGATCTATTCAATTTTAGTCTCAGATGACTGTTTGTTTGGCAAATAAAGAAGCCATCATTTATTATCACTTGTTATAATTTCAAATATATATAACAAATGAATGTGTACCATGTCAAATGGATCAATGTGTACATCAAAATTTGATTTTCTTCTTCCATCAATGCTTGCTTCAAAATTTGATTTTCTTCCTCCAGGTTGTTTCTTTGACATAAAGTCCTTGTTATATTCATATGGATGGATGGTAAATTGGGTGTTATTTTTTGTATTGTTAAATGTACAATTTGAGGAATAATGAGTTAAGAACATGTTTTTTATAAAGTCTAGTGATTAAATCTCACTAATAACAACTCACTCCCACTAAGAACAACTTAGGTGGTTTTTTTGAGATGTAAAATACTTTATTTTCTCCCTCATAATATTAGGTAATAGTGATGTTCAACCTATAATTATAACATTCATTGTTTTGAAAATAATAATAATGGTTTATTTTATTAACGAGTAGTCTACCGAGGCCGCGTTTTGACCCAAAATCCGGTAACGATTTTCAGAAAATCTGGAAAATATTTGCCCAGAATCTTGTTTACAGTTGTTAAACATTAGTATTTTGAGTGCCCCAAGGGTTTTTGATAGTGCTGAATCCATTTCCACTATCAAAAATGGATTCCAAGCACTGCAACTACCTGATTTTTTAAAATTTAGTTGACCGGATTCCGGCAGATTTCTGCCATCCAGGCCAAAACGCGGCCTCGGTAGACAACTCCTTTTATTAATAATAATTCATTTTTAATGTAATATAAAATATTATAATAATAATAATAATTTAATTTTAAAATTATATTAAATTAAATATTAGTTAATTTTAAATAAAATAATAATAATAATAAGAATACCTCTATATATTATAATTATAACCTATAATTATAACATTCATTGTTTTGAAAATAATAATAATAATAATACCTCTATACTTTTGTTTTTCAGATCCCATTTTACCTCTCTTTTTTCCAAGAAAAAAATCACATCACAAAATGAAAACCACATTCTCTAATGACTCAGAAAATGATACAAAGTAAAACAAATATCGATACATACTCCATTCACAAGAATACAAGTGTATATATTCATTTCTCTAGCTTTAAAAATAATCTTCATTTCTTGTTCTTTCTCTTTTTCTTTTCCCCGACCCTTCAAGTTTTTTCCATCCCTTAGAATAACGGATCATAATAACTATAGTGTGAGTTAAAACAGTGAATTTCAACATTTTAGAAGGATCCAGTTTTTTATTTAAATTTGAGGTATAAGTTTTTGGAGTCTTTTTGTTCCACGTGGAGTAGGGGTTTGACCTTCCTTAATGGGGAGAATCTTGTATCCATTTTTCTCTATGTATATTAAATATCTCTCTCATTGTTTTGTTATCTAGATTTAGGAGATTATGAATTGGTGACCTTCACACAAAGAGTGCCTTAATAGTACACTTTATAGTTAATTATTCTATGCCGTGTGAGAATATAAAATATATCTCTTATATATAGATATGCTTTTATTTTTTCATTTGTATCTACATTTGGCTAACATACATGATTATATATATATATAACACATGTAGGTGCAGCAATATTTCTATATGAATACCATATTTATTTTTATTTCACATCTTTTTTATCATTTTATATATCAAGTTTCTCTCTTCTTATTTTGTTAACATAAATTATTATTATTATTTACTAATAAGCATTATTTATATTTTCCAAAAATAATATATTTTGATTTAAGTGTTATGTATATGAGTATCTCTAATTGAGTTAACTACAAAAAAATTATTTTCTTGCAAAAGTAAAGTACATCATGAATAAACAAAACATTATGTGGAAAATATATTAAGAAAATAAGATCTATGCCTTGCTCTTTTCTTCTCAAACTAAGATATAACATACATACAAAGATTATGTTATATAATACAATGCCTATTATATTATGTGATTCTTGTTACAAGATCTTTTTATTCTTTTATTTTATTGCAATATTTTACATATTTCTTTTACTCAACTATGAAACAAAAAAATAAACAAAAAAAATCATTATAATAAAAACAAATAACCTTTTCCTTGCCTTACCACTCAATCTTTAACATATAATTTAATAATTAAGAATAAGATTTTAATCCTCTATAATCCTCTTCATAATGCACATTCATTCCCATGTATGACTAATTAAAATTGACATAAAATCTACTTAACATTGATATTATAATCTCAAAGCATAGGTTAATTTAGAAATGACATTATTCCCTCATATAAACTTTAATTTAAATTATTAAAATAAATTCCTTTTAAACGATAAATATTTTTTTTTTATTCAACTGTATAACAATATTAACGAGTTAAGAAACCTTTTCCAAAAAATTGATGGTGTGTCCAAAAACTTGATTTAAATTTTTCGGGGACCCTTTAAATCACAGAAACGTTTGCACCCTCAAAATGATTAAATGCAAACGAACAAGGGTATAGTCAGAACCCGCATCACCAAAAACCATTTACCCTTAAAATCAGATTTACGTCTGAACCATTGTATTTTATTTGGTAACTTTAAAATAGTGTTGGTTTAAAGTTGCGTTAAATCTTTAGCCACGATTTTAACTTTGTTGTAGTTTCTTTATTGACTATGTTTTTAACGCTGTTTTATTTTCCTCATCAACGGTAGCACACGGTCTCCCCCCGACACAACTGTGCCCCGGCCGGACTGGAGGAGGGATTCGATCTGAGATCAAACCATCAATCCTGACAGCGCATTCAGGTTTGTCGGAACTCAACTGCCCATTCACCCAACAGGGCAAGACACGCAGCAAATACCACACACACAGTTGCTATGACTGGTGTTGAATGCCCTCTTACTGCCCCCATTATAGAATACCCTGTAGAAAACAGTTGGCTAAACAAATTTAAAAAAATAACAAATAAAAATATTGGGGTTTCTTTCGAAAATGAACCTGACAAACACATACCTTTCTGTAATAACTTGCAAAGGTCCCCAGAAAACGATCTCGGATTGAATATATGCGAGGCGACACTCTACTTCGCTAAAGTCTGTTCGTCTGAGGATTTGAAACCGGGTCACCTGCTTGCACATCCGCTGCCTTCTGCTATGTAAAGGGGAGAGCCGAGCATTTCTCCAACAAATATCTGAATGCAAGCCGAACTGATAAAACAAACTTGGAAGATGGCAGAGGCGATTGTTTGAACGAATGCTTTCTTGACATTCTTCAAATAGCGCTGAACAACAAAATTAAATTGATGCCAAAATTGTGCCACTCCAAATGTATATGCTTAGATAAATCAAAGCATGTCAGCAACATGTGATAAAATGGCATGGAAAAGCGGGAGATGGGAGAGGAGGGATTGACGGGAGGAGGAAAAATGCGCAGAAGGGGTCTGGGAACACTACTGTAACTGTTGCTTTCTGCGCCGAAGTACTCTGACAGAGTTTTGATCCCCAGGCGGAAGCGGAATGGGCGACTTTCTGACAGGTTAGGCGGTGATCTCCAAGCACAATCGTCTACGTTTCCAGGGCCGGGCAGGAAATGTTTTCCGATGGGCAGTATCTCCGGGCTAAAACGTTGCCTGGGTAGACTACTCCTTTTCGCAAACTGTGGGAAGGCACCAACATACATGAATCACGATATTGTCCCACACACAACCATATGTCATGTACTTCCTTGCGACTGATATCTATTTACAGCACGCGTCGATGCTTTTTCCTTCGCAAGTCTATCTGTTGTGAAAACTAAGTGAATACGGATCAAAATAAAGACATGTAATTATAGCAAAGAGACTTATAGTATTTTTATATTGGAATTAGAAAAATTATATTTTGATTTGAACTTTAGATTTAATTTGTATTGTTAAATTGGAATTGTTGAATTAGAAAATGTGCTTTGATTTACAATAAGAATTGTTGTACTAGATTTAGTTTGTTCAGCTTATTTCTATTAAGTTGAACACATAATTAAAGTAATAATTGAAATATTAAGATGGGTGAAGAAATATTGATAAATATTGATTTTCTTGAATGGGCAATTTTTAATCAGAAGAAACAAGAGATAAATATTATTTTTGCCTCATTTTAGGCATAAATATTGTTACATATTTTTTAAAGAAATAAATATTTGGTATTTAAATAAAAAAAACACTTATTTTTAATAAGATAGGAAACAATTATTTTTTTAAATATTTCTAAATAATATTTCAAATCATTTTGAGAATATTTTTAAATATAATTTGAAATAATCTTGAAAATATAAAATTATAAAGTCAAATCAAATATTTAGATTCTTTATATATTATTAATAAAATATAATATTAGTAATGTTAAACTCTTTTTTGTCTATAATATATATTAAGATAACAAGAACAAAAGACAACAAAGGCTACCTAGTAGCTATAGCCTTCGTCTTAATTTAAATGTAACAAAATTAAAGTAAAAAATAAAAGAAAATCAAGTTATTATATGACTATTTATACAAGTAAGACAATCTAGTTAGCATGGACCACTTTTTAGTATAATTGAGACAACTTATACATATAGATAGTCATGTTTTTTATAAGTTGAATTCTGATAGAAACCAGTGTTAGCATTTGGAGTTAATTATGAAATAAATGTTCTATTAATCAACTTAAATTTAACAGTGTATATATATATATATATATATATATATATATATAATCAAAAACTTTTCTAATAAGTATCAAAAATGTTTTGAAAAAATTATTCAAAATAGCCCAATTATAATGAAAATTTACTTTCGAAATAAAATTATAACATCAATAAAAAAATGCCAAAACTAAATAGCTCTAACTCTTAAGCTTGCTGGTCAAACGACATCGCAGCTAGCCGTCCAATCTCAAATGGAATGTGATTGGCCCGCTGAAGTGATTGCCGAGGTGATAGTACAAGATAATTTTGTACGACACTGACTAGTATTGTGAGATTCAAATGAAGCCATACTCAAACCAACTCATGGAGTGTAGATAAGATATTTAAATTCTTTGTACTTTAAATTTATAGATAGTTCTTTTAAATGATGTATTTATTATACAAGTATAAATTATATGGTATATATTAATGATTTTGTGTAAAGTCTATTTATCATTAAAGTTTAACTATATTTTATTAGTCATTATGTAAAATCTATTTACTATTAAATTTTAACTATTTCATTTTGAGGTTTGTGGGTCTTGATTAAATGGTGATGAGGTTGGCTATTATAGCACTCATCACAGGTTCAGTTCCCTTCCTCAATAGGGGTGATGTATCTGGACATGTTGATGAAGATGGAGTGAAAAAAAAAGAAAAAAAAAAGTGGAAAATTACTACCAAACTTACAAAAAATAAAAAACTATTTCATTTTGACATTTTATATGTTTTTAGTTATATCTCTGTTTTAGATTAATTATTAATTTTTTAGATATTTTATTATTCAAAAAATTGATAAACAAACATTTTAAAAATAAATTTATAAATATAAACTAAAAAAATCAAATCAGAAAATAATTATTCAAATTTTCTGTACTCACCGAAATTTGTATGGTAATTGTTAAATTTATTTTAAATAAAATTATAATAAGGCTAAGCACGATCTTTTAGAAGTACCTTCAGATGGGATTGTTGTTTCAAATGCCGGATGGTGCCAATTTGATTGAGGATTCCATGCCACTCTTATTAATGAAAATGACCTTTTTGAAAACTGTGTAATTTGGGATCTTGCCCGAACCTGCTTTCATTAACAGAAATTCAGAGCATTCAATGTTAAGATTTTGCCTTATGGGCTTCAAATTTTGGATGCATGTGTAACATTTACCCCTTCAAAATCCAGGAGACAGCCTTCTGGCAAGCTATGTCATCGCCATGTTAACCTCGAGCCTCTTGAAATAGTGAGTTTGAGTATAGAATGTTTTTTTGCTACTGATAATTCTCCATCTGGATTACTAATTTTTTTATTCGGCGAAACATATCTGACGTCTTCTTGATACCCTAATATATGCCTGACGATCTCTATAGTAGAAAACTAGAACCAGAATGGTTAACATGAGGGATTAAAGGAAGTACTGCATGATTTTATATAGAGTGAGTTTGGCGTATTTGAGAGAAAATTCCTTGACGCCATTCAATGTTTGAACATTAACCTATTTCAATGGCAAAAGTATATGTTAAGATTAAGAATAGAAAAGAAGTTTGCATATTTTTTTTCCTTGTCTATTTTATTCTAAATTAACTGGTGGAATTTTTAATAAATTCCTTTCTCTAAATTAACTGGTTGAATTTTTAATAAATTCTCTTGGAAAGGAGAAAACACTCAATGTTACACCGACGCCGATCAAGTGGTGCAGAAATGAAGTCGCGTCAAGTTCGTTGGTTAATAGGAATTTTTACTTTTACAATATGTTACTATTATAACAATCTTCAATCTTCAAGTGAGTTCCCCTCAAATAAACAAGACATCTAAATCATTAGTAACGAGTAGTTAATTTTGTCCTCAAAAGGCACTGAAGACGAATGACAATTCATTGTGGAGTATATTTTTGTTTGGTCACTTTTAGAATCCACTGTCTAATCCTGCGTCGCTGAATGAAATCCCACAAATTCACTGTGGAAATGCATACAATTTGCCGATTTTACACACAAAATTATCATATCTGCATCCAATTCCCCCGGCACTTGTTTGTGACACGGGGGAATAGCATTCGTATGCAGTCGATAAATGCAGAGGGACGCGGTTGATTTCCATTGTAGCATAGTGGACCCCACTGTGATGGGGAATCGTTCAATTGGGGGCTACCTCCATGGGAATCCCTAAGCTATCTCCTCCCTGAGAATGGAGCGTCTGGCAAGTGCTGTTGCAGGAAACAGCAATTGTTTGGTCTGCGTGCGTGAGAGAGCGGGTGTTCAGCCAGTGAGAACACCGAGTTTTAGGAAGGGCCTGTGACAATGCTTTCGTGATGGGGGTGCTTGATGGTCTGGTGCCTGGTTTGGTGTATTTTGCTGGAACCCATTAAGGACAATATGTTGCTGCATTTGGTGGCTATGTTGAATGTTTCTAGCTGGAACCCAATGACGACAAACTGATGTTGGTTTTGGTGGCTATTGTTGATGTTCTTTTGCTGGAACCCTTCTGTGGGCAATTTATTGTTGCTTTGGTGGCAATTTCTGAACCTTGGGTGCTACAGTTTCTCCTGAGTGAAGTCTGGTTGTGTTTTCTGGTGAGGTGCCTGGTTTGGAGTGCATCGAAAACAAGGATGATCTTTGCTTCCGTGGTGGAATGCCTGTGACAAAGCTTTCGTGGTGGGGGGTGCTTGATGGTCTGGTCCCTGGGTTGATGTATTTTGCTGGAACCCATTAAGGACAACATGTTGCTGCATTTGGTGGCTATGTTGAATGTTTCTAGCTGGAACCCAAGGACGACAAACTGATGTTGGTTTTGGTGGCTATTGTTGATGTTCTTTAGCTGGAACCCTTCTGTGGGCAATTTGTTGTTGCTTTGGTGGCAAATACTGAACCTTGGGTGCTACAGTTTCTCCTGTGTGAAGGCTGGTGGTGTTTTCTGCTGAGCGGTAGTTTTTCTTTGGCTATGAACGTTGGTTTCCCGGTGCACGTTCTGGTTTTTGGTGCCCCGGTCTTCTTCATGCTGCCTGCGATGCTGAATGTTGCCGGATGCTCAAGTCGCTCTCTTGCGGGGTTTTGTTTGATGGATGCTTTTGGTTGAGAGTGTAGGTTGTGGGATGATTGGTGATGACGCTGTGATTGCTTGGTGGTGCAGAGATGATAAGCTATTGACTGGGTGTGGTATTAGTTTACTTGTGAGAGGGGGTTGTAGGTGTTAGTGGCTTAGCAAGAGATTTGATGGACAATGGGGCAGATGGAATGTCGTTGCTTGTCTACATATTGATCCTACTATGCTCTTGGTTGCTGGCTGTTCTGGGCCGCGAGGATCACTGCGTTAACTGTGCTGATGTTTTGGATTTCGGAGATTGAGCCTTGTCTCTCTAATCCATTGAATTTTCGAAGGTTTTGTCCCTCTGGTTTAGATTTGGGGGTTTTTCTTTCTCTCTGGTCAGGTTTGTGGTGTGCTTAACATATTCCGCCCTTCAGGACCTGTCTTTGCGGGCGATGGTGGATTTTCATGGATGCCATGACTGATGTTTCTGCCAATGCTGTTTTCCGGTTAGTCGTTTGATTTTCCGGCTAAATTTGAATTTTTTCCGGGGCATTGGCAGGACGAGTTTCCCATCCTCAAATCCATCTGACATCGGCGGCGATATAGTACTGGCCCTATGTTGGACGGTTGTCACATATGTTGACTTCTTCGTTTATTGTGCTCCTTTTTACGCTCCCCAGGAGTGACTGTTCACCTACTCATCTGTATCCGGTTTATGTTTCCTGGGATAGTATCTTTATTTGATTTCGTTCCAGGTGCCTTTTTATGAGCTGCGGTACATTTCAGCGGTTTATCCTATGTGGGTGATCTCCCATATTCAGAATTTGGGATTCGGTATTTCTCCTCCGTCATTTTCTGTACAAGCTTTCGGCTCGTGATTTATTGCTCTTCGGGCTTGCTGCATCACTGTTCTCTGGTTGTACGACCTGACTGCCTCTTACTACATATCCGATGTTCCAAGTATCCACGATGTCTCCCGGCGCTTATCAGTTATCTGAATTTTCGATTTCTGCTGCAACGGGTATATGCTCGGACGTGGAGGCTGTCGTGTTCATTATTCATCAGGACATCTCTTATCCATTCGATCCTGGATCTGATGGGCAGGCCAGTCTTGGTGGGATGAAGTAAGGTGTCGGATCTCTGGATCGAGTTGGGGAGCCGGATCTCTCCCAATCTTGGGGATCGATCTCATTATTGTTCGGGTGCTATTTTGTTTTCTGGACAGATTATCTTTCATCATGCGTGCCTGTTTTGGTATGTAAGGTTTTTGGTTTTCTCCAGGGCTGGTTTACTTATTTCAAAGCGAATCTGGCATATTCATCAAAGCGAGTCCGATTTCCATATGTCATGCGCATATGATGTATTACAAGCGAGCCAGTTCTTTACAATGGTTTGCGCTCTACAATGGGACTTCGATGTCGCTCAAGTTTTCAAGTGTGCCTGATTGGTGTTTGCACAAGCGTGACTGCCTCTTATCAGCCATGGAAGATGCTATGGAACTTTCCTTTTTGTTTTTCCTTCTTTCATTTCAGTTTTCTTTTCTCCTTATTATCAGGAATATGATGATGTTGTATTTTCTCTGAATGTTCTTTTCAATGTATACAGGGATGATCTCGTGGGTATGTTCTATACTACCCGAAATTGTTGGCCATGAACATCGAATCACTTCTATTCAGAAGTGTATTCTGGATGTATTTGGTATCTGGGGTTTTCTCGCTGTTTTTAATAACAGTTTGAGAATGTATTGTTGATCATGTACTGTCATATATTTCTTTTAATATATACAGCGTTTTTTTCTTTCTGAAAAAAAGAAAAATGACATTTCTTTGTGGAGTATATTTTTGTTTGGTCACTTTTTAGAACTTTAGGCAATAAATTGGCTAAAGGAATAAAATACAGTGGTTGCCTACTTGCAGATTTCACCCTGTTAAGAATAGATTAATGTCCTTTTGCCCAAACCTCATCTCCTTTTCTCGATTTTGTAAAAGCTAGGACTATGTATAATGTTCTAAAATTGTATAACCTATGTATTTAAAGTATTCCATAATTTCTTTAATCTGCAAAAGGAAATTAATAGATTTACATTTTCTCTAGCCAAGGATATTAACTTTCATACCTGGTTGTGTGATTTATTTACCTTCCATTTTATTTTTTGTAAGTCATCAATTCTGGGCTTCGTCAATCCACATAGTATTGAATGAGACTGCATTATTTAATCATCTTGTCTCCATCTCTCACAAACTCGTTCCCGTGGTTGATCATACAACGTCTATTGAATTGGACTAGTCTGTATTTCAGAAACAAATAATTTGTTAATTTTGCAACTATGTACTAGTTGAACTCTTTATTTCCTTGAAAATTGAATATAGCCAATCAAGAGAAATTCAACTAACTTTCTGCAGAAGGAAAACTTGTAGACTGAAGCAGCCTAAAAAATTATTCCGGGGTATGTTGTTGGCTTACAATTTAGTCCTTGAATCAAGAAAGTGTGAGGTCTAGTACATGATGGACTACCAACATTTTACCTATTAACTTTGGAGCCCCAAGGCAGCAAAGGGGGCTGTAACACCTTTTGAGCAGATTTACAAAGGAAATTTTCTAGAATTATAGAAAAAAAACCATGAAATTCATCATACCAAAAATGTTCATACCTTAATAAAAGACAGCAACCCTAAAAATTATCTCAATCATTTGAACCATCCACCCAAGGCATGTTGCAAACAGGAAGGCGATAGGGAAAATTCAAATTCAGTTGAGCCCCTTGGGATTACCAGCTGCTATTGTGGCTAGTACTTGAGTGACCCTTCATCAAGATACTTCACGGAAGAGGAGGGGATCCCACAAGGTTTTCCTTGGAAAAAATTAAAGAAAGACACCAATAAAATGGGAGAATGTATGGCCATCTAACAACTTCATTAATATGATAAAGAAAAAATCATGATGATGACGAAATAAACAACCATAGGAATTCCATGCATGAATTTCAACAACATTTCATTATGTTTCCAACATAATCTTCTCACTAAATACATAACTGAAATTTCATTTATACTTTTCAAAACTCTTTACATTATCAGACGGTTGTAACAAATTTGAAATGGTTGCATATGTCTTTGTCTTATTATAAATTCCAAGTTGCAGTGCCAATGCATGTTCGGTCATTGTTTCTTTGTAAATCTGACACAATAATCACAGGGCAGCGTAACCAATTTTGCACAAGTGAAAAAACTCATCAAAAATATATACAAGGACTGAGATCTATTTAATTATCAAGAAGAAAATGCAATGTATGCTTAGATAGCATAATTATTTGACATGACCGCATGTAGCATTGTCTTGTTGCAAATTCCTAGTCGTGGTGGCAGTGTGTGCTTGGTCATTGTCACTCTACAACTCTGACGCAGTCACAAGGTAACTGTAATCAATTTTGAGTAAGTGGAAAACCCATCAAACATATACAGATGGACTGAAATCTATCTAATGATCAAGAAGAAAATGCAACCGATGCTTAGATAAAATATGACAACACGAATTTATACCAAAAGTTTGAATTCCATATGCCTCAAGGTAAAGAATCTTCAATCAATGACATTAGGCCTAATAAAATTCCATACATATGGATAGAAAGAAATAATGTTATATATGAATGGTAGTCAGTGAGGAAATGCCAAGACATCACCACGCTCCTGTAAAGTTAAGATTTTATTAAGTTTAAAAAGATTAAAATTTAGCTACTATAACTCATCAATTCTGGGCTTCGTCAATCCACATAGTATTGAACGAGACTGCATTATTTAATCATCTTGTCTCCATCTCTCACAAACTCGTTCTCGTGGTTGATCATACAACGTCTATTGAATTGGACTAGTCTGTATTTAAGAAACAAATAACTTGTTAATTTTGCAACTATGTACTGGTTGAACTCTTTCTTTCCTTGACAACTGAATATAGCCAATCAAGAGAACTTCAACTAACTTTCTGCAGAAGGAAAAATTGTAGACTGAAGTAGCCTAATTTTTTTTTCAATCCATCCGGGGTATATTGTTGGCTTACAAATTAGCCCTTGAATCAATAAAGTGTGAGGTCTAGTACACGGTGGACTACCAACATTTTACCTATTAACTTTGGAGCCCCAAGGCAGCAAAGGGGGCTGTAACACCTTTCGAGCTGATTTACAAAGGAAATTTCCTAGAATTATAGAAAAAAAAACCATGAAATTCATCATACCAAAAATGTTCATACCTTAATAAAAGACAGCAACCCTAAAAATTATCTCAATCATTTGAACCATCCACCCAAGGCATGTTGCAGACAGGAAGGCGATAGGGAAAATTCAAATTCAGTTGAGCCCCTCAGGATTACCAGCTGCTATTGTGGCTAGTACTTGAGTGACCCTTCATCAAGATACTTCACGGAAGAGGAGGGGATCCCACAAGGTTTTCCTTGGAAAAAATTAAAGAAAGACACCAATAAAATGGGAGCATCTATGGCCATCTAACAACTTCATTAATATGATAAAGAAAAATTCATGATGATGACGAAATAAACAACCATAGGAATTCCATGCACGAATTTCAATAACATTTCATTATGTTTCCAACATAATCTTCTCACCAAATACATAACTGAAATTTCATTTATACTTTTCAAAACTCTTTACATGATCAGACGGTTGTAACAAATTTGAAATGGTTGCATATGTCTCTGTCTTATCATAGATTCCAAGTTGCAGTTCCAATGCATGTTCGATCATTGTTTCTTTGTAAATCTGACACAATAATCACAAGGCAGCTTAACCAATTTTGCACAAGTGAAAAAACTCATAAAAAATATATACAAGGACTGAGATCTATCAAATTATCAAGAATAAAATGCAATGTATGCTTAGATAGCATAATTATTTGACATGACCGCATATAGCATTGTCTTGTTGCAAATTCCTAGTCATGGTGGTAGTGTGTGCTTGGTCATTGTCACTCTACAACTTTGACGCAGTCACAAGGTAAGTTTAATCAATTTTGAGTAAGTGGAAAACCCATAAAACATATACAGATGGACTGAAATCTATCTAATGATCAAGAAGAAAATGCAACCGATGCTTAGATAAACATGAATTTATACCAAAATTTGAATTCCATATGCCTCAAGGTAAAGAATCTTCAATCAATGACATTAGGCCTCACAAAATTCCATACATATGGATAGAAAGAAATAATGTTATATATGAATGGTAGTCAGTGAGGAAATGCCAAGACATCGCCACGCTCCTGTAAAGTTAAGATTTTATTAAGTTTAAAAAGATTAAAATTTAGCTACTATAACTCCATTGTTTTACAAGTTGTTAAAGCCAACTAGAAATTCAAGCAGGAAAATATAGAAACCAAAGGTCCTGTACTACTATCTTAGGTCTTGATAATCATCCTCCATCAGCTGCTTGCTACGTCCCTATCTGGAATGAAGGCCAACATCCTGAATTCTTGCACTTTAAAGGTTGACAAGTGGTTGAGATGCCACCTCAAGCTAAAATTACAAAAATAATAGACTATGCACAAAATATACTACTGCAGTTACACGATAGGCACCACTAAGATATATATAGTTGTCTTAAGATCATATCATCTCCACATTTTTATTAAGGTCTCGATATACCTGTCTAGAATTGTCATCTTGGGAAGGGCTTGGAGCTCTAGATGTAAGAATTTTATCATGCATGCCAACGATTGAAGAAAACATCTGACATTCCAACAAATGGTGGCATGATTTAGAGTTTATTCAGCATTGAAAGTTGAAACCACTTCCCACATCTGACAATTTGATTTTTACTTTGAACTTGTGAAGCTCAGGATTTAACCTGCAACTCGATAGTTATTATGTGCCCATGTTCTCACAGCAGTTTATGAGGTCCACACTGGCCACTTAAACATGTGCACATCCTACTACTACTAGCATACATGAAATTTTGCAGTCATTCACTCATAAATGCTTTGAAGATTTTTTACATATAGAAGTTAGACAGTAACAAGATAAATAAATAATTGCAGAACCTACAGACTTGAATACCGTAATCTCCTCTGCCTGACTCCTCCCACCCTTACTACCCCTTGCTAGCTTTGCCAGAGTACCCACAACATCTTCGGGCCGAAGTAGTCCTATGAAAAAAGCCCCAACTAATTCCCCAGTCTCTTTGAAGGCAACCTCATAGTCTACAAAGACTCTAGCCCTTGCAAGGGTTTCATCAATCACATTTCCTCATCGATGGAGCAAAGGATCCCACAAGATCCAAGTGAGTCCCAGGCTTCACAAAGGCACCATGGATTACTGGAGACTCTGAACTTGTGGCATAACTTATCACATCTGCAAACCCAATAATGGCATCCAGATCATCTCCCCTACATGAAATTTCAACAGAACCTAACCCCGCTGATTGTTTCAACTAGGTCTTGGGCTTTGGAAGGGGTTATGTTGCATATTATGACTCCTTTCAAACTGGGTCTCACAGAGAGATGCACCCTTATTAAATAAAGGGCAAGCTGACCAACACCCAACATGGCACGAACATGGGCATCTTGCCTTGCAATATGATGCACCTAAAGCCGATATACATGCAGTTCTCCAGTGGGTCATCTCTGTTCCTTCTATAAATGCCAAAGGGCTTCGAGTGAATGACTATGAGAGCGAATATGAGGCATTTTCCATTTCCTGAAAATGTATAAATGAAAAATGTTATTGAAACAATTTCTTCAAACTCCAACGCTTTCTTAATTTCAAACGACATAGTTCGCGATAATAGTTCTAAATTATTTGAGGCATGGCCTGCAGTTCATTTTGATTTTTTTTAAGAGACAGGAAAATACGCAATTAAAAATGTTAGAATGGCTTCTAATGTTATATTTATCATATTTATCAAAAACTGCAGACGATGTAGTCGAAAATCAATGCTAATTCAAAAAATTGTTCAATTCATCCCATCTTATAATAATCTACCCAAATGCTATAATTCTTTGTTAACTTTATTTTCAAGTTCTTTGTCTGATGTATCCCAGGAAAGCCCCGCACAAATACAAGGTATTTAGGAAAGCCCCCACAAATACATGGTATTCCTCCTTGCCAAATATTATCGTTTCCAGCACTACGCACCTCACCTTAGAATTCAGAAAAAGTGGTGTCTCCCTATGATTCTACCGCTCCTTGCTCTGCCTGGTCTCAACCTTTCCTATAATCAATTGAAGTAGCTACTAATATGCATAGGAAAAGCGTAACCAAATATGGTATCGGCAGTTCCTATAATCAATGGAGTTGTCTTTAGTGCGACTTTTTGGAGTTTCAGGTGTTGGAATCCGGTGAAACAAATTAAGGTAAAATCTTTATTTTTGTTATTTAAACTGTTTTTTTGACTGTATAAATGGATTCAACACCCTAAAAATCCTCTAGGGCACTTTGATTGTGCAAATTTACCCATTAAACTTCTATTTTCAATAAATTCCTGCCGGAATTTAGAGAAAATAAACAAGAAAAAACTACCGTAAAATCCTTCAAAAAGTTGCACTATAGGCTAATCCATATATTATGATTATATATGTTTTTCTCTCTATTATATTTTTCTGCACTGGCAGGAAGGATGTGAATGTGTACAATATTTCTATAACTATGACATTTATTACACTTGCTGCACTCGTCTCAAGGATGTGTACATTTTGAAAATTGATGTAGTGGCGGGTGGATAGGATATACTGTTACACTTGACATATGCAAGTTACCAGAGAAGTAGTCTATAGTGTGACTTTTTGAAGGATTTTACGGTAGTTTTTTTCTGGTCTATTTTCTCTAAATTCCGGCAGGAATTTATTGAAAATAGAAATTTAATGGGTAAATTTTCACAATCAAAGTGCCCTAGAGGTTTTTTAGGGTGTTGAATCCATATATACAGTCAAAAAAATAGTTTAAATAAAAAAAATCAAGATTTTACCTCAATTTCTTTCACCGGATTCCGGCACCTGAAAACTTCCATTCATTTAAATACATAGCCAAGTGATGTACTAGCTAGTTATCTAAGAAAATATTATATATATTAAATGCACCTAAGTCAATATTACAACATGATCTTCATCCAAATTAAAATAAACAACATCATTTATTTATCCTATTTACTAATATCAATGTCTCAACACATTATTTAATCTATCACTACTTTTTAGTCTAATGTTGCTACCACATACGAGCAATATATGAAATATATATATTAGAAGAAGCTATAGTCCTTTTGTCTATAATCCCATAAATGACCTTGCCAAATTAGTAATAACTAAGTTAGGAAAGAAAAAATAAACATAATAAATCTCACACAAGAGCGCATGCTTTACTAGTTCACTTGAATTCAAACCACTCATTGGCCATTGTCAACAAATTCAAAATGATCCGAAACCTAAACACCATTTCCTTAGAAAAATGTATATTTCGTTATTCATTGATACGGTAATACACTAGTGAAGCTATATTGTCATACTTCTCACACTTGCGAATTTGTTCAGCATAAATAAAATTATGTTTTAAATGTAGGCCCATTTCAACATTGTTGGCTTCCTCTGGAGAATTTGCAACTGTAGCCATAGTTGCTCATGTGAATGTGTAACATCCTCTAGTAAAGGTCGCGGGAAAATATATAGGAATATAATTTTTTTTTACGAAATTTACCAGCATGTAACCCTTTGAATTACTTATTCCACATTCCTTCAATTACCATTACATTAAATGACCAACATTACATAAAATAACTTTAGAAATGAAATAGTAAGTTAAATAACACAACAACCATTGTTGTAGCATAAAAATTCATGTTCTAACCTTACACCCTTTTCATGATTCTTTAAGTAGGTTGGTTAATCACATAATTGATAATGTAAATATAATTTCATGCAAGGAAGAAAAATCATTTAAATGACGCAATAGGAAAACAGATCATGAACACCGATATACCTCGAAATGTTATAGGGAAAAACCAACAAATGTTTAATTTTACTAAATGCATCATGAGGGTGTTCACCCCTCACTCAATGGTTGCAAGGGAGTCCACCCTTGACCATTTTCATAAAATATTACAAATAAATATCGCTTTAAATACAACATAACTAGCTAGAAGCTATACGTTAACCAAGATATCATTTACGCACAAATCCTCAAATATTGTGTCCTTGTGCCTTGGTTTCTATCATCAGTGGGTTATCCTACAACTGACATTCCCTCAATTTGCATGGGCCACTAGTTCTTTGCTTGCCATAATGTTAAATATAATCTACCCTTCATATGAGTTAAAATCATCTCCTGCAATTACTATTGTTAGAAAAAACTGACACCCAAGTAAAAAATCTTCTACTAGTTATGCTTCAACCATATTTTCATGTGTATAATTAAAATGCATATAAAATATTGAGACATGCCTCTTATTAACACTACACATGCATTATTTCAAAGTACATAACTACCAAAACATGTTTTTTTATCCATGCATGCAGATGGTTATGAACTATTCCTAACCATTCAAATCCTCACATGCATAAGGTAAATAACATACATATCACCAAAGCATGCTCATTCTTCCACTCTTCATGTGCATTCCAAGAGGAGTAAATACATTTTACCTCTTCTGATTTGAATGGATTGTATTAGTTTTGTTGTACTAAGTTTCCAAACAGTAATTAAAATGTGTGCATAATGTTCTCTGAAGTTTGCAGGTGAAACAAACGATTTCATTTTAGTTAAACAGATTTTTGGGTGAGGTTAAAGCATGTAAATTTCTGATAAAACACTATACAACAGTAAATAAAAGATAAATAAACATCACATGTAACAATAATCAGCAAATTTGATGAAACAGTTCACCCCTCTTGGGCTACATCTGCTAGTCCAGCTCCCAATTGCATGTCCCTCATATCTTATTGCTAAAAAATGGTAAGTAGATGTGAATAAAAGCCTCAAATGGTTGCGCTCTCTATAAAAATAGCTTTAGAATGCTTGAATTAGCCAGGAATAACTATTCATTTGCAGAAAATAGAGAATGGATGCCCAAAACACTGAAAAACACCCTAGTGGCCCTAGTGGCACCTTGACCTATACTGAAGCTAAACCTGCACAAGATGACATCCAATGGCTCTAAAACCTTTGCCAATGTGTTCAAAATGTCGATAATACCAAAAAATGACTATCCATACATCAAAATTGGTCAAAAATCTAAGTTATGGCCAAAACAGTAAACTGCCCAATATCCCTTAAAAAACTCCACTAAATGTGGAGAACTGGAGTTAACTCCAGTTAAGTTGGTCCTTCCTGCCAAATATGGCGCATCCACCATAATCTGAGAGAAATATTAAACCCATATTAGCTTAACTTAAATGTGTACTAAATGGGCGGATAAGCTTGGTTTAGTGCTAAGTGCACTTTAAGCGCTAATGATAAGGTCTGTAGCTAACCACGTATTATGGTTAATTAAACACCATTAACGAAATCCGCCATTTCTGTAAGCACCTGGTATTCGACTCTTGGGTGTATGGGGAGCTGTGAGGTGGGGGCTAGCCACCTTTGCTGCCATTACCAACCACCTTATGTTTTAAATCTACGCGCAATCCCATTCTTAACAAGGACTAACCGTGTGGCACGACAGTCGGGCGTAAGGTTATGTGCGGGAAGGTCTGTAGTTCAAACCCTTGTAACTCCAAAAAAAATTGATAAGCCATGGTCCTCTGCCCTGGGGCCACGTGGCGGCCTTCGGGCCTACCATGTGGCACCAATTGATTGGCCCAAATCTATTACAATCAAACCAACATTCAATAAAAAGCTACCACTTGTCAAACATTAATTCGCCCAAATGGAATATTCATGGAATATTTCGGGGAATATTATCTTTAAAATTTTTCAAATTTGTAAATTCAAACTTGGTCAAGCTCATTTTTTTGGAGTTTATTGGACTTTTCAAACCTTCATAATTTCTGCATATGACCTCTTTTTTGCGAACCATTCACGGTGCCAAAATCGCAGCGACGAGACCTTTCGAGTCACTCAGGATGCAAACGTTTTTGAGCATTTTCATTTTTGAGGATTTTTGAACTATGGACATGATCTCATGATCATCTTCCTACCAAAGTACAATGATATTAAAAGATTCACTAAGATGATATTTAAAATAAATGCCGTGCTTATCACTATTTCTTCACACAATAAAAGGGAAAAAGCTCCCAAAATTTATTCATAATAACCAATCTTATTTTCTCCACATAAGACCACATTTTTTTCAATAAGAAATTATACCAACCACTAATATCTTGATTCTTGTAAATGTGCATTATTTTCCAGAGGAAACTAACACCATAATAATTATTCATTTTCATATGAGCACAACGTATTTCTCAAGAAATCTAATGCAATATCCATTCTTTTGTGGATACAAACACTTGTTCTTCTCAAGCACACTAACACAATATCTAATCCTTGTGTATATAAAAGCATATCTTCTTCCAAAAAATCTAACTAGTTAACGATTGTTTTGTGCACCTCGACCAATATTCTTTTCAAAAATTATAACCCAATGGATATCTACTTTCCATGCATGAAAATACATGTTTCTTTTTAAGAAATCTAACTTTATATTATTTCCATGCATGCAAAAACAAATTTTTCATTTTCAAGAAGCTACCACAATCAACTATTACCTTCGTACATATAAATACATATTTCCTTTTTCCAAAAGAAAACTAACTTAATAGCCATTCTTTTCTTGCATGCAAATGCATACTCTTGTTCTAAAAGACGAAATTATCAATATTTAAAAAAATCTATAAAAAATAGACACATATTCCTCTTCTAGGAATTTAACACCAAACAATGTGTTCTTTCTCAAAAGATAGCACAAGGATTATCTATTGTTTTAAAAACAAAAGACATAGTTACTTATCTCTTGGTGTAGTCTAGCCTCACTTGTGCATGGTGAGGAGAAGGTGATTACGATCAATATTTTACTTAATAACTAATCGTTCGCCATGATTTCATCCATAATGAATAAAACAAATTGGAATCTTTGAAAGGTATCCTTGTTGGAGAATGAAATTAGTTTCGGTCTTCATAATTTGTACCATTATGCAAAAAGAAAAGAGAAAAGAAATAGAAAATTATTATTATTTTTCTAGATAAGCATGTTCTTCAGGCTTCTATATTTTTGAGTTGAAGAGTTAAATTCCTATTTTGGACCTATTGTAAAATAAAAGGAAAACGAGTTTTTAAATGTAAAACTTTTGGACAAAATCCCCTCTAGATTCCAAGTCGGCTCCATTGCAATGGATTTTTCTATTCACACCCCTTCTAATATATGCAAATAAAGGGTAGATGGATCTCATTTAGACACACACACATGGATGTTTTTGGTCTGAAATATCACATAGAAGATAGAGAATATGCGAAAGGTTGGAATATGAAAGGAAGGGTTTTTTCTTCGAGCTAGGGTTTTTGGATGTTCTGCCTCAGTATATCTTTGGTTTTTGGTCTCCTGTTGATGAATTTGATGAAAGGAAGGAAGTTCTGGCTTGGCATCTAGAGGAATTTTTTTGTGGTTATGGTTCTTATATATTTCATTTGATTTGATTCTAGAAGAAGAGATTTTATGGGTTTTCCCCTTGGAGGTGTTTTTTCCCTGGCTTGGGGCCTATATCTTTTGTTCTATTTTCTTTTGTGATATTCATGTTTTTATGACAATTTCTTGATGAAGAAAGAACACATAATTATAATAATACTATCAAATTCACGAGTAATTATTGTGTAATCAAAATCTGATAATAGGTTTAAAACCTCATGATTTTCAACATGGTCTTAGAGCTAGGGAAACTTGTGGTTGGAGGCTTGAAGATCCCATATTTATTGGATTTAATAAATAGATGTTTCTTTGTAATCTTTATGGGAATTCATTTTTATGTGGAATCCCTATTCAAAAGGTTGGGTTTGCACTAAAGTTGATGATTCTTGATAGCACTGTATGGTTTTTTCAAAGTTTCAAGTGGTCCGTGACTCACACAATTTGTATTATTTCTCATTGTGATAGTGGCTTGTATTAATGGATGAATACCATTGAATATATATAACCCTTTTTTTATTCAACATAGACTTAAAAATTTAGATATCTACCTTTGTGGCGCAAAACCAGTCTACGTTTCTTAAAAATTATAATTTATCACAAATTATGGATCATATGAGGTTAATGGGGATTGTATGACTCAATGACACAATCTCTATCATAACTATGGTATCCATACTTGTATTACAATCTTAAGGCTCTATATAATCATTTCATTTTTGTGTGCGATGCTCATATACGATATAAGTGTAATGAATCACTCATATAGCTCCGTGGCTCTTGAATTTCACTGAAATTACAATGACTCAAAGTGGGATGAATTTCAAAGGCTAATTTATATGACCTGCGGTGGATTGAATTCACTTTGACCTTATGGAAATTTTATAGCTCGTATCATCTATGTGAAAGTGGCATATTTTGGCTTCTTCATATAGCTTGCTTATGGATTGTACCAACATATTTTTGAATAGACCCTTGTCTCATTCTAAAAGGCTCACAATAGTCTATGTCTAAAGGTCAACAAATATGAAAAATGTTTTCTCAACTTTCAAATCTAGATTGTCTTGGTGGTTGGAACTAACAAAGAACACACACGTGACGTATGTTCTAAAGTATACCTATATGGTAGCTCAGAACAAAGACCGTGAGAAATGGTTTTGATATAATAGTAAGTGTTGACATCATTCATGACAATTATGGTCACATTGCTATTATGGATCGAGGGTTTTGTATAGTGTTTCATCCCTTCCGCAACTTGTTTCAAATATTTAGATCGAAAAATGTTTTTATAATGAATATGTTCAATTTTTTGTTGAATAGCTTGTAGCTCTTTAGCATCGACTATATACACAATGATGGTAAGTACGTAGTTAACCGAGAGAATTTGTCGACAAAAAAGATAAGGCCTTAGCAACAATACGTGTGTCTGGGTGTGTGTGTGTGTGTGTGATATGTACAAAATCAATATGAAAGGTTATGTAAACTGGTTTGGAAGTTCCTTGAAAGAATAATGCTCGTTTAGCATGATTGCACTAAGAGCATCGATGATTTTGAAGATAGCTAAAAGAGAATTTTTATGTCTACGATAACATATATACCAAAGTCATAAGTTAATTTGAGTCATAAAATATAGTCTCATGTGATCATTGTGAGGATACAATTTGAGTCGTTCTTCTTATGAACTTGGAACATCATGAAGAGAAAATGATCTTGCGAATAAAAGGATGGATCACCCTTGTTGAATAATGAGTGAAGAACCAAATACCTTAAAGAACTGAAGTACAAGTAGTCATGGTCCTTGAATACTTTACTTTATGTTGATGAGCATTAGGTTTTTTTCAAACATATAATAGAAATATAGGGTGTATCATTATTTTTTCATTTTTGGTATCTAGGATTTTGAAACCTTAGATGGGACCTAGATTGGAAAAACGTATAAATATGAAAAAACATAACCCTATTCATTGAATTTAAAATATCTAGGATTTTGTTGAAGCCTCAGAATTGCGTTGCAACAACATGGTGGAAAACCACCTGGTCCGGACTTTAGAGCAAGTCCTTTTTTGTTTGGTTTAGTGGCTCTGACTAGGGATAAAGGGACCAGTTTCCAAATAACGATAATGATGGTGCATTTGTTTATAACATGAAAATGCAAAAAATGATTTAATCTATCATATGCAGTGACTAAATATATATTCTACTATAAACCTAGGAGTATTCATTCTTTAATGCGATCTAGAAATATCCATCAAAAATTGGTAATGAAGATTATTCAATAGTTCAAATAGATAAAAACTGTATAAAAATAATTATTTTATATGAGATAAGTAACCATAGATAAACATCAGTACAAAAGTGAATTTAACATTCACTTATGATACCATCTTTCATATATAATACAGATAAAAGATGATTGTGTATTCAAGAAGTAAAACTTTACATAATGTGTAGAAATACCATATATATGAGGTTGTATTCATTCAAACCAATAGTATATTCTTCTCCTTCTCCCGTAAAATAAATTCAATGAGTACAAAACTACAACTTCAGTTAAACAACTTCAATATTAAAAGAAAATGGACTATGTTCCATTAATTCATTAAGGCATTCACAAACATACAAAAGTGCATTCCTTTGCAAATGGTTTTCGAAAAAATTCTGGACCCTTATCTAAATGCATGAGAAGGGTTTAAATATGAAAAAAAATGTCAAAAATAGATTATTAGATAAAAATTTGAGGAGGTTTCAAACAACCTTCCTTGTAATAAGTAAACTAAAATACAATATAGAAATAAATATAACAATATTTATTAAGTGGCTTGATCTCCTTTTTGCTTGATCTCCGCAGGTGGAGAAGATATTCCTTAGTCTAACCGAGATGGTTATGTATTCAGGCTCACAGAAGCCGGCCTTAAACATGGCATTAAGAAAGTGTTGGAAATTGTTTCTTAGTGGAATCAGTTAAGGATTGTAGATTCAGGCACTAATGATGTGGTTTGATCATAAAGTTCCAGTAATTTTCTTGATATAACTTAGTTATATTTTTAATAGCTTCTGCATGTTTCTTTGTGCTTTCCTTCCACTGTGTTTCTAATAGTTTAAGCTCTAGGAGAACTTCAAGTGTAGATTCTTTGATAAGTTCAACATTTAGAAGCTGTCCATTAACAGACCGGATGATCTCATTTGTTAGACTTGTTTCCTTTAATGTTTCCTTCTTTTCCTATCTTAACTGTGTTTCCCGTTCTTTAAATAAAATATCTTTGTGGAACTTATCAATTTTTGATAGATCAACTTTCTTTCCTATATCAAATTCTTGCCATAGGATGAATTTAGAAATTTTCATTTGAACTTTTTCACATTTCAGTCTTCTGTTGGCCACTTTTTGAACCAAAATTTTGTTGGAAATATTGTCATTGATGGCAAAGAAGGCAGCAGATGCAGAGATAGGCAAAGAACAACAGAAGAATATAGTAGGTAATATTTATAGAGAGTGCTTGACGCAAGAGGTCGAGCAACAGGGTGAGGCAACAACATGGGTGAGTAAGAGATGAAACGGTCAGTAAGAGAGAGGTAGAGCCGTTATCTAAAGGCAGAGGCGATATGCAGCCATTATCGCAGAAAGGTAGAGGCAGAGGCAGAGCCATTATTCCGAGAATCATTACCCCAACCGGAGGATACATAAACACAATTCCGGGAATCTTAACCCAAGCGACAAAGTATATATATAAACCTCATTCTGGGAATCGTAACCCAGGCGGGAGGATACATAATATTACGGGAATCTTAACCCAAGCGGCAAAGTATATATATATAAACCTTATTCCGAGAATCATTACCCAGCTGGAGGTTACACTAAAGGCGGAAGCGGAAGCGGAAGCATATATATATGCAGCGCTTTATATAAGTGTAGCGCTTTTTAAACAAAGAACCAAAGTACCATAAGGTGGGACCCTCATCAATCGCATCGGAAAAAGGTTGGCAGTGGATCATATGAATAGAAAGTTGCGATTGAAGCCTGGACCCGATGGGCGTATAAAATATGATTAATATGGGTTTGAGTTCCAGTCAAATCGCATCGGCACATTTTAATGAACAGTGACCAATCGCATCGGAGCTAAAGCGGAGCATCGGAACATCTCAATGGAAGTTGCGATTGCGATTGAAGCTAGACCTGATGGGTCTATAAATTATGATTTTATAGGTTTAAGTTCCAGTCCAATCGCATCGGCACATTTAAATGAACAGTGGTCAATCGCATCAGAGTGAAAGCAGGGCAGCGGAACTTGCAACTAAAAGTTGCGATTGCGATTAATCGCAATCGGAGTAATCACATCGCATTAGAGTAATCGCAATTGGAGCAGGATCGGAGTAATCGCAATCAGAACAAGTCGACATAGTGGAATAGGTTAATAAAGCTTGCGATTGCGATCAATCACAATCGGAAGAAGTCGAGGAGTAATGTATAGCATCAAAAAGCGTGGCAAGTGGGCCCGGATATATGATATTCTATTGATTAAATCGAATCGACCCCTTATATTAATGTTTATAATTCTTGACTCGAGGAATTTTCATACATGGTGATATATTTATATATTGTGCTAAAGTCGAAACTTATAGAAAATCAAGTGCGTGCTGGGCATTCTCCAAAGTGAATTCATGGGTATTTGCATTCTGTTGGAGAACATATATATATATATATATATATATATATATATATATATATATATATATATATATATATATAAAGTAAATATCGCATCATTAATTAATACGATGGAACATACCAATGAAGTTTGCGATTGCGATTTATCGCATCGGAACAATTGCAAAGGGTGTAATCACAATCGGAAATCATCGGAGGAGACTCATCGCATCGGAGCACAAAACAAAGTTCAGATGGTGGGCCCGAAAGGGAATTTTATATGTTAAATAGGCTTTTACTATTATGCCGAGAGCTAAAGTTGTGTTATATATAAAAGGCGCTGTTACAGATACATAGTAGTTACACCACGACAGTGCACATATGAAAACGTATTTTTATTATTGTGCTGAGAATCAATTAGCTTGATATAAAAATCACAGTTACATATGTATGACAGATGGCCATTACCCTGTGACAGTGAATAAGGAAACAAACAGAGCCGAAAGGGACAAAGACACAATCAAAGAAAAGACAAATGCGCAGTGAGCCAAGAGGCTGAATGAGTGAGCCGAAATTTTCATTATATGTGAATGTAAATATTTTAATTGATTTTTTTTTATTTGTGATGCATTGGCAAGTCTCCAGAAGAAAAGAAAATCCCACTGTAATATTAAAATAAGCACCTACTATTACATTTTTCTGAGTGAGCTGGAAAAGAAATGAGAAGGCAGAAGACCAAGAAGTATGACTATCCATTTCGAATTCCTAAAGGAAAACAAACAGTCATCAAGAAATCTATATAAATAATATCATCTTGATATGAAGAGAAAAGAGAGAGAGAGAGTAAATATAGAGAATGAAAAATATAGAAGATTGAGGCAGAGAAGATAAATAAAAGGAGAGCAGAAAGAGATGCTACAGATCAGAGCTGATATTTGAGGTAAATCAGTAAACATTCTGGTTGATAAATTGAGGAAGTTGGAGCTTCCCTATCAAGTTGAAGCTTGATGGCTATCAGTTGTAGCTTACTGAGGTTGGAGCCTCCTGTAGGTTGGTGCCTGCAGAAAATTGAAGGGAGTTGGAGCTTCCTTGCAAGTTGTAGCTTGCAGAATTTAGGTTGGTGCCTCCTGTAGGTCGGTGCCTGTGGAAAAACAATGGTGAGAGGGAGTTGGAGCTTGCCTTTGCATCACAACAATAATAAGATGTGGTTTTCTCCCTTTATGGGTTTCCACTTAAATCTACTGTCTCTATCTGTGTTGTCTGTGTACTGAGATGATTTACCAAATTTTCTTAATGTTTGCTGCTCTCATAATAAGTCTGAAGTCACATTAATTTAATACTTGCAACATCATATTAAGACTGTTCATGTACTAAGGCTGATTATAAAATTGAACTGTAAATTAGCTGGTGAAAAAGTTGAAAAGCTCATATATGTGTTAAACTGATTCACCCCCCCCCCATTCTCAGTTTAACTAAGAATTCAACAAATTTTGCTTGTTTCACAATATGAATTGGTAGCTGAGATTTGTTGAAAAGGTGTCTTCTGCTGCTGCTTCAATTTTTCATTCCATTCAAGTGCCCCTTTTATAAATTGTCCTATCTGATGCTGGATTTTAAGCTTATCCATAAATACCTATATCTGTGTATCCTTCTCAGAAATTTGTACTTGATGTTGCAACTTTAATATTTCAAAGCCTTTCTGGAACTGTGACATTTTCATCTCAATTTTGTTATTGGCATTAAGATTTTCTTGTTCCAGTTGTATTTCCAATTCTTGAACTTTATCTTCTTTTGGTTTGAGTGGAATTTTCACTTCTTATGCTTTATCAATTGTGACAATTGCATATGCACCTATAAGCTATGACAGTTTGGTAATATGTTCTGTAGGATTAGAAAAAGAGTCTTTCCAGACAACATCTACTAATTCATTATTGAGAGTTGTCATTGTTTCATAAAATCTTCTTTTGTTCCTCCTCTTTACTACAACTTTGTGATTTGGGCTGTAGAAAACATCTAGTGGGGTTATTTAATCAATATTTTAAATGATTTCTTCAGTTGGGTAGGACAGGATGATCTCCTGTTCCTGAACCTCTGGCATCTGCTGAAGTGAAATTGTTGTTGCCATTAGTTTTTTAGTTTTCTCGGGAGTTTGAAAACTTGTTAATGCTTTCGGATTAGGATTTGGTGGTGTATCCAGTGCTTTAGTAAACTTTTTCCATTCTCTCTTTAAATTTTTAACTTGAGATTTCTCTGTTTGCTCAGGTGTAGTTTGAAGATGTTGAACTTCCTTTGAAGATAATTTAGCTCCACTGATTTCTTCCTCAGTTTGCATATCAATTCCTTTAAATAAATTTTTCAATTATATTCTCATGCATTTCATTTTTACTTTCAGATTCATTATCAGAATGATATGAATTTTGAGAATGGTGTTGTCAATTCTCTGAATCTCGAATTGATTTTTCTTGTTACTGATATTCTGACATCTCTTTTTCTTCATCATCTAAAATTATGCTGGGAGTTGGCCTTTTGATATCTTCCATGAGTAACAAGTGCGATGGGACTATTTCTAACCTATTGTTTTTGTATTCCTAAAAATATTTTAGGTCTACTACACTGAGCTTATTGGATGCCATGTTTAACATATCTGCAAATTTTTCTACTCCTTCAAATAAATCATCAAACATATCCTTTTAATTCATGAAAGGTCTGAGTTTAAGACTAGTGGTAAAATTTTGGACCACATCATTACGATCATATTGTCTCCTTGGCATTAAAGCCATATTCAATGAAGTAATGTTTGTAATTTATTTCTCTTCATGACTTATGTCAAAAAGGGAAAAGGTAACACACTGTAATGGGAATGTAGGCCAGATGGATTTCTTAGAATCTCTGAGCTGCTTGGTTAGATATTTTACAAGATTTTGATATGAAATTTCTCTAGCTAAGATTTTATCTGGAATATATTAGGATAGAACATGAGGGGAAGAAAGACTCCCAAAATCTCCAAAATAAGTAAAATTTAACTCACCAAGCCATCTGGCCACAGGTAAAATATCAGCACTAGCTTCTTTAGAAATTCTAAGAGCTCTCTCATTGAAAATGATCTGATGAATGGGGAACATAACTCCATGACAAATCTTGTGGAAATGTAAATGAAATTTAGACTCCCACAAGGCTTTATGATAAATATGAATAGGGTTAGGTTCTTAACTAGTCCATTTCCAACCCATAATAGGAAAGTTTGAGCAGAAACATATAAAATCCATGATATATGTTCTCATATAAAAAGGAGGAATTGTCCTAGTCGAAAATACTCTATTTGTTCTTTAATCCATAATGGTTTTGGAAAAATTACTTGATAAAATGTTTGCTTAATTCATGATAGTGGAATTGATGACTGCCTCAATTAAAGGAACCCTTTCAATGGAAAACTTAGTGGTATCAGGTCTAGAAAATAATCTTCATAGCATTCCTGCTACAAAACAATAAGGTGATGGAAATTGTGCTATTGGGTGCATACCACGTTTGTCCCCCTTCATGTTGCATTGATCTTCTTTCCATCCTTTCACCACCTTCATTAGGCCTTGATTATTTCTTGTAAAACTTTCCAGGAAAGATTTATCATAAATATTTTGCGATGTAGGCAAATGATGCATTGTTTCAAATGTTCGTTGGTGAATGAACACATGTTCTCTAGTTTGGAATTCTTAAATGTACTGTCTGCAATATTGAGATTTTCAATCACCCATTTTACCATATCAATGTATGGTAATATCTTTGGCCTTGTAGCTATCCTATGTAGAAATGAACATGCAACTTCGAAGTAAGAAGGCTCTAATGAAATAGCCTTATCCATCGTTGTTATTTTCTTTAGTTCTTTTTGATGTTCTTCTTCAAAAAGATTGTACATGTCTTCCGATGAAAAAATTCCACTATCCTTATTGGACGTAGTGTTTGAAAATAATGGAGGCATGTCTGAAAATTCATAAGTGGATGCTTGGGCAAGTTATTTGCCTTTATTTTTCATTCTTGTTAATATCACTTCTTTAGGTATTTTCCTGAATTCAAGCAAGACAAGTAAATTCATATATGAGATGAGGAGAGAAAAGGACACAGAATAGAGTTAAATCAACATATATCAAAATCAGGTGATTTAATTTAAAACACGCTTTAAGAAAGTTATCGATCTTTTTGAACCCTGTACGCATTGAATGTCGTTAATAACCCTTTAATCGTTCATCAATTCTTTTATAGGCCTTTCACAATATTTCCAATCAAACGATCTAATTCATTAGATATTATTAGTGGATCTATTGATTAAGAATCACTTCAAGCACTTTAGTAATAAATGATATAGTGCAAATCACAATTTTTAGAAATATCAATACTATATGTTATCACCACAGGTGTATGCAAAATGTGATCTGCGCACATCGCACTTTATCACGACGGATATAACTTTCCTTTTGGTTTAACGTTGCGAAATGCATTATGCGCTAAAAACTAAAAGTATTTCACTTTATCGTATTTTATGGATACATTTCATTTGTTTGTTTATTGTCTTATCGGGTCTGACTCATCACAATTCATTTTTAAGTCATATAAGTTTGTCTTTTAAGGAAGCACATCGAGATTTATAACTTTAAGAATTTTCTATGTTTTCAACAAGGATTTTCATATAATTCAAAAAGGTTTGAAGCATTTATCATGATTCACAATTTTTATATGTGTTTTATCTTTTGTCAACTTTGAGCTTTGCGATTTGTGCTAAGCGCAATGAAATGAAAGGGAAAGGGGCAAGTCTTTTATTTCTAAATTTTAAAACTTAACACTAAACGAAATAATGTTTCTTAAACTCTATTTGTGTTTTAAAGGGTCCCCATTTATTTCACTAAGGAATAAAACCTCACTTGATTATAACCATAATATCTCCTCTTTAGTATGAAAATATGAGTGTCTATATCAGTCTTAGTTAAAAAAGATAAAGAAGGTGGCTCATTTAGATTAGCTTTATAGATATATACTCATTTTTCATAGGTAGAGCTTCTGATACTAGTAGGAATGTATAGCCTCAACCTTTTACCTAACAATGATTCATTGTCCCATCCAGCTACTATTACAGTCTTCCAAAATAGGTTCAATATGATATACTTTATCTCTTTGGAAGCTTGTTCTCTTTCTTATAAACATTTTCTACGTATTTTTTATCACTTAAAAGCCATTGCCTTGGCTTTGTAATGAAATATTGACAATGCCATTCACTGGTTGTAACTAAACTGATCAAGATGGCGCTTGATGAAACCCCTTGCCTTTTGATAAAATCTCAAGTCATTACCCTGTTTTTCTAGGCCCTATTGGTAATGTCAGTTTAACTATTTTCCTATGAACATGGTAAACAAGCTCTTGATGAGACTTATTATATTCTATGATTTAGCATATTTTCTTGAATTAAATTCTGAAAATTGAAAAGTTTACCTGATGGGGTGAATCATTTGTCCTTTTGAGGATTATGGATGATAATTTTAGAGTTTAAGATTTCTTATCTGTAAAGAGTCTATACTATGATAAAGATTATTTTCTTGATTGATAGTAGAGTAACCATACTTTATAAAAGTGACATTTTATGAAAGGATAAATAACTTCAGTGAAATTAAATTTTTTCTGCGAAATAAAATCTATTTGAGATTCCAATTTTTCAATTATTTCCCTAACAATTATTATTTATAGAAGCAATAAATCAAAAATATTCTCTGAGATCTTTTTTTGAGAAGGAAAAAGTAAATACCATTCAACTTTTATTTTCCTAAGAAAAGAAAAGACAATAACATATAGGGAATAGAAGGGATTACCTCCTATGAAAAGTACTTCTTTAAAAATTTCCCATTAACAAGCAAAGAATCTCTTTTTCTGGATAGATCTTGCAAAAAAAACGGTGATGGGCCTATTTCTTCTATGATTTGAAATTTTCCAAGCCATAGTCTTTGGAATTTGGTATGTTTACCTTTATCCTCATGTGCCTTATCCCATTTTTGTACTATATCACCAATTTGAAATGTTTTTGGAGTGACATAAGTTGTATCAAACAAAGCTTTAACTAACTGTTGATGATGTGCATGAGTAACTTTATCTTTTTCTCTTTCCTCTTCAATTTTAAGGATTTGGAATTGTCTTACTTGTGAAGAAGAAGAGGGTAATTCATCAATAAATTAGACCAGGGCAAGAGAAGGAATAACTACATTAGTGGGAAGGACAACTTCTTTCCCATAAACAATATTAAATGGAGAATTTTCAATGGAGGCCTTCTGAGTTATTCGATCTTCCCAGAGAGAAAATGTTAGTGATTTGTGCCAATTTCTTTGATTATGGTCAACAGTTCATTTATTGATTCTAATAAGGTTCTTATTTGTTGATTCTGCTAAACCATTTCCTTGAGGAAAATAGTTAGCAGAATATTTGAGTTTAAAACCTCTTTTAATGGCAAATTCTATCATAGCAGCTCTTGAGAAATAAGATGCATTATCAAACATCAAAGTAGTGGGTAAACCAAATCTAGTTATGATAAACTGATAAATGAATTCAATAATATTCTCAGAGTTGGCTGCTTTTAGTGGAATTTCTTCCACCCATTTAGTAAAATAATCGATAGTTGTGAGGATGTATTTATGTTTTTTGGAAGAGCTAGGAACAATCTCACCAATTATATCTAATCCCTCTTGCTCGAATGGTTGTTCAATATTAACTCATTGTAATGGAAAAGATGGTTTCCTTTGTCTTCTAGATGCACTTTGGAAAATTTTGCATTTCCTCGCATAATCATGAGCCTCTTTGAATAGCGTTGGCCAATAGTAACCTACATGCATGATTTTATGTGATGTTGTATTTCCTCCAAAATGTCCTCCAGCTGGTCCATCGTGGAGTTCCTGCAAACAAAATTCTGCTTCAGTTTTCTCTAAGCATCATAATAACACAGAATCAAAGTTCCTTCTAAAAAATACATCATTGATCATTTCGTACTGCTTAGCTTTCAATCTTAAATCACGCTTTGTCTTATAACTGAGCTACATGGGGGCATATCCATTTTTCAAATAAAAATTAAGATTATCATATTGGGACTAAACATCGTTGAGGCTTACCTCAATCACTTGTACATCATTACCTGGATCTGCTTCTGATGATAAATGGGATTCTCCTATTAGCATTCTGCAAAAACCTTGGAATCTAATAATTTTAGAAGGTCTAATTTCTACATCATATTCTTGTAAAGCAGTTACTCAGCTAGCCATTTTTTCTCCTACTTCTCTTTGCATCAATAATTTCCTTACTATAGAGAATGGAACTATTATCTTAGTGTGACTTTTGAGGAGAAATGGTCTAAAATTATTTGTAGATTTGAAGACAGTAAATGCTTGTTTCTCAACAGACAAATAGTTTAGTTCCGCACCTTGCAAATTGGAACTAAAAAATGATATTGGTGCTTCAATTTGTTGGTCATTGAGCTGTGTCAAAACAACAACATATGATGTATCTGATAGAAATGTATATAAATTAAAAGGATTAGGAAAATTAGGATTAGTAAAGAAAGGAGCATTAACAATATATTGTTTTATTAGATCGAATGCTTCTCTTTCATTATGTCCCCACTTGAAGACTAAATTTTTCTTAATCATTGTTTGTAAAGGTAAAACTATCTGTGAAATTTCAGGGACAAATATCTTTACAAAATTTATCTGTCCAAGAAATGACTCCATGATTTTCTTATTATGAGGAAAAGAAATCCTTTTAATTTATTCGTTTCTTTCAATATCGATATAGATACCTTTTTTGGACATGATGAATCCTAAAAGTTTCCTTCATCTAAAGAAAAATATGACTTTTTCAGGTTAAGTGAGATTCCATACTTTTTGCATCGATCAAAGAATTGTTTTAGGTCATTTTCATGATTGGTCCTTTGTCTAGAAAAGATTGTAATGTCATATAGATAAATAACCATGGATTTGTTAATGAGTCCTCTAAAATATGTGTCTATGGCTCTTTGAAAAGTGTAACCTGCGTTGATTAACCCAAATGACATCTTCTAATAGGCATAAGTTCCCCACTTAGTCCTGGATGTGGTCTTTAATCTATCATCTGGGTGTACTAGGATTTGGTTATATCCTAAAAACTCATCTAGAAAATACATAAGTTCAGAACCAACTACAATTTGCAGTATTTGTTCCATGGTTGGTAATGGAAAATTATCCTTTTGACATGCTTTATTTAAATTTCTAAAATCAATGAAAATCCTAATGTCATCATTTTTCTTCGTGATAGGAACCAAATTTGGTACCCACTTTGAATGTCTAATGGGAAGATAATTTTATATTTAAGGTGTTTGTTCAATTCTGATTTGATCTGACTTTCAAGATTAGGATGAATCTTCCTTAACTTTTGTTACACACATTTCTCATTAGAAGTCATAGGGATAGTATGTTGAATAACATAAGTGTCATATGTTTTGAGATCCATATAATCCCAAGAAAAAACACTTTTGTAGGTCCTTAATAACTTGACAAGCTATACTCTTTCTTCAGGAGACAGACCAAGACCTAAGTTGACATTTTGTTGATTATCGTCAGTTCCAAGATTTACTAGCTCAAGTATTAAAGTTGAACTTTGAGTTTTAGAATTAGTAACTCTCTTGAACCTATATTTTAAATCATAAATGTCTTCAAGTATGACAATTGACTTTGGTATTGTATTTTCATCCTATTCTTCCTTTATCTAAATCTCATGGTCATGCTCATCTAGAATTTGATTATCATAAGATCAATCAGATGTGAGGAAATTTATGATAACAGAATATTGATTGAAGACTCTCCAATTAGTAATATTATCAGGAACAGATGGTCTAAAAATTAACTCAATAGAAAACCAATTGGGGCTAAATTCTTGAGATGGAATTAATTTCGATGCTACATTGGCCAATAAATCTGCACTAGCTTTTTGTATTCTGGGCACAGAGGAGATATTAAATGCTAAGAAATGTGAAGTAAAATCCTGGACTAATGATTGATAATGTTTAAGATGTCCAAAATGACAATGGATATTATTTCTTACTTGTTTGATAATGAATCTGAATCTCCAAATACTTGCATATGTTTAATGCCAATGTCATTTTCTTTATCCAAACCTTGAATTAGTGTTTCATATTCTGATGTGTTGTTTGTTCAATTGAATTCAAGTCTGCAGGCTAGCATGGTATTTTCTCCTTGAGGACTTATCAAAATACATCCAGCTCCTGTACCATATTTTGATTTAGAACCATCAAAATAAAGAATTAACTACTAGTTTATTTACAAAATCTTTATATTTAGAAGTGTTTGCTTGGGAAAAATTTTCAATTTGAGAGATAACTACATTATCGAAGAAGGGTGATGGTTGGGCATTAAATTTTCCAAGAAATTATTTTGCTGAGTAATTTCTAATAATGTTATTATTGAATACTACTAGCTCATTGATTCATTCAAGATCAATAACTATATGTTTCATGAATTTCTCACGGTCTATTCGAATTTGGTTTGGTTTTCCATTGTGGGGAAGCCACATCTGTGACCAGTTTGTTGAAAAATATCCATGAAGTTTCTCAGACTAGTCTCTGCTCAATACTAAACCATTAAATTCAGTAATATCAGCTACAAAAATACCAATTATCTGGGAAACCTTAGGGTTTTATGATAATATAATGGAAACATAATTTATTTCTCCTATGACCTCTACTTTTGTCCTATCGAGTTGTACTATATGAAAATGAGAATTTTTAGGAGTTATGCTCAATTTAGCACATACAGATTTTAGCATGATATTAGAGGAAGCCCCTTAATCAATTAAGAAATTATGGACATTCGTATTAGAGATATAATAGGTTAAGAGGAATGGAGGAGTATGAGATATGGATTGATGACCCATCATAATAATATCTGTAGCATCTATTTTAGTTGAAGGAGAATGAGGTTTACCCATATCATTAACAGCTTGAACTATTACTGGAGCAATTAAGGCTAAAGCATCAACTGCATTTAGATATCTAACTATAGTTTTCTGTTGTTGTTTCAATTTAGTAAGTTAATGAATTGAGACATTATTCCTAGTATTTTTCATATCTTCCACTATATTATATTCAATGGTGTCAGAGACTACCATTGTCTTTAATGTAGATGGAATATCTGAAGGAGAAGGGTTAGTCTATGTAGCTTTAGATGTAGACTTTTTACTTACTGTTTTTTATTTAGCAGGAGTTGAATTATTCTATTCTTGATTAGGTTGTGTTGCATCAGTGGTATTCTTTCTTCTTGTACTAACAGGTAAAGTTTCACGTTGTTCATCATTTGGTAGGATGAAATCCCACATACCATTTAGTTCAACTTATTCTTCGACTTCAGTTTCTTCTTCCTCTTTTTTATCCTCATTTTTTTCTTGATCAGACTCAGCATTAGATATAATGTTGGGTGGTTGAGAAGTAGAAGAGTGTTTTTTCTTGAAAGGCCCGAAAGTCTTATTTGTGTTGGAATTTTCAACAACTTGTTTTTTGATGTCTGTCATTCATTTGTCATGGTTTTTAGTACTTTTTGGAGACCTTCTGTGTGAAAAGGATATTTTGGTGGCTTTTTCTTTGAATCATCTTTAAAGGAGAATTTCTTGTATTTTCTCTCTTCTTGAGAACTTTTTTTTTCAAGGGTTATAATACATTTCTCCACAGACAAAGCTTCCTTCATGTTTTTCGCTAATGTAGATTACTTTGCCCTATAAAAAAAAATGGCCATGTTAGATGGAAGAGAAGAAATATACCACTGAATTTGAACCTCAGCATCGGGAACTGATGGATCACGGATTTTATTAAATTTATTAAACCTAGAATTGAAGTCTTTTATTTTATCTCATGTTTTAGCTGTGAGATTTGTTAGGTCATTGATGAGCGACGCAGTGGTTCGATCATCTCCAAACTTAGCTAAGAATTGCTATTGAGACATATTCCAGCTAGTTATAGAGTGAGCATGTAATAAAAGATACCAGGATCTTGCAGATCCTGTAAGAGTATATGGAAATAATAAGACTATACAGTCTTCTTCAGTTACCTATTTCAAATTGATGGATAACATATAATTATGGATATGTGCTTCAGGTGGGAGACCATTATCTGGATTGAATTTAGGTAACCACCTTTTAGGGTATTCATGAAGAGGGTGAAGAGGAGAAAGAATTTGTACAACACCTGGATTATTCCATGGTTGTACATTTGGTGGAGGTTGTTGGCCTGCCATTGGACCTTTGGTGGAGATGATGAGTGAAGTTTGAGTTGAAGATGGGGTATGATGAGTGCTTGAACTAGTTGAAGGTGTGGTAGTTTGGGTACTGGAACTAGTTGAACTAACACTGATGGTTGAAATAGAAGTTATTGAATTTAGTGGAGGTAATGGAGGTGAATGAGGTGGATCACTCGATAAGACCTCACTGGTGGTTGACTTTGACTCAGCCTTATTTATTTTCCTTCGAGAAGTATCAATAGGAAATTCGAAAGGATGGATTCCTGTATTTTGAGTTTCTGATCGAGTTAATAATCGTTTTGGTTGTAAAGAAGATGAAACACTAGTTTGAAATGTTTGAGAAGCTTAAGGCTTTTCAACAGAAATGGATACTCTAACTTTTCAATCAAATATTGAACTTTTGGGGAGTTATAGTGATAATATAAAGATAATATTTCTTGAGTTTTAGTAGGAGACTTAGGAGAAGGGTGTTCAACTTTAGATCTTAAGGATTTAGATCTGGATAATGATTTAGAAGTTGAAGGGGATCTAGAGATAGGGCGACTCTTAGATTGGCTTTTATATTGATCAGACCTTTTTTTCATTCACGATGGACCTCCTTCTAGCACCAAAATGTTGAAGCCTCAGAATTCTGTTACAACAACATGGGCAAAAACCATCTGGTCTAGAACTTAGAGGAAGTCCTTTTCCATTTGGTGTAGTGGATTTGAATGGGGATAAAGGGACCAGTTTCCCAATAAGGATAATGAGGGTGTGCTTGTTTATAACATGCAAATGGAAAAAATGATTTAATATATCATATGAAGTGACTAAATATCTTTTCTAATATATACCCGGGAGTATTCATTCTTTAATGTGATCTAGAAATATATCCTTCAACAATTGGTAATGAATATTATTCAATAGTTGAAAGAGATAAAAATTATGTAAAAATAATTATTTTGAAAAAATATTTTAATCAAACAATTGGGAAATATATATCGCATTCTTAACTTTGATCATATATGATATAAGTAACCATAGATAAACATTAGTACACAAGTGCATTTAAGATTCACTTATGATAACAACTTTCATATATAATATAGATAAAAGATGATTGTAAATTCAAGAAGTAAAACTTAACATAACGTGTAGAATACCATATATACAAGGTTCTACTCATTCAAACCAACAATAGTATTCTTCTCCTTTTCACATCAAATTAATTCAATGAGTACAAAAGTGCAACTTCAGTTAAACAGATTCAATATCAAAAGAAATCAGAAAATGTTCCATTAATTCATCAAGGCATTCACAAACATACAAAAGTGCATTCCTTTGCAAATGTTTTTTGACAAATTTCTAGACCCTTCTCTAAATGCATTAGAAGGGTTTAAATACTAAAAAAAATATGTCGAGAATAGATTAATACATAAAAATTTGAGGAGGTTTAAAACAACCTTCCTCGTAATAAGTAAACTAAACTACAATCTAGAAATAAAGATAACAATATTTCTTAAGTGACTTAATCTCCTTTTGTCATTTGATCTCTAAGGTGGTAAATATCTACCATCGGCTTCAATTGAGTTGGCTGTGTGATCCCAGATTTGTCCTGGCCTTTAAACATGAAATTTGAAAGTGCTAGCAACGTTTTACTAGTGGAATCAATTAAGGATTATAGAGTCATGCACTAATGATGTGGTATGATTAGAAGGTTTGAGTAACTTTCTTGTTCTAACTTGATAATCTTCTTAATACCTTATGCTCGTGTCTCTATGCTTTCCTTCCACCGTGTTTCCAATATTTTGAGCTTTGGGATCACTTCGGTTGTATATCTTTGATAAGTTCATCATTTTGAAGTTGTCCATTTATAGACCTAATGATCTCATTTGTTAGATTTGTTGCCTTTGATGTTGCCTTCTCTGCCTATCTTAACTGCATTTCCCAGTCTTTAAATAAAATATCTTTGTGAAAATTATCAATTTTCGGGAGATCAAATTTCTTTCCTATATCAGATTCTTACCATAGGATGAATTCATAAATTTTCTTTTGATCTTTTTCACATTCCAGTCTTCTGTTTGCCACTTATTGAACCAAAATTTTTCTTGTTTCACAATATGAATTGGTAGCTGAGATTTGCTGACAAAAAGTCTCTTGCCGGTGCTTTAAGTTTGCATCCCATTCAAGTGCCTCTTTTATACACTATCGTGTTTGAGTCTGGCTTTTATGCTTATCCATCACTGCCTCTATCTGTGTATCCTTCTCAAAAATCTATACTTGATGCTGCAACTTTAATCTTTCAAAGTATTTCTATAACTGTGACATTTTCATCTCAATTTCTTTATTGGCATTAAGATTTTCTTCTTCCAATTTCCTTTCCAATTATTGAACTTTATCTTATTTTGTTTGAGCAGAAGTTGCACTTCTACCACTTTATCAATTGTGGCAGTTGCATATGCACCTGCAAACTGTGAAATTTTGGTAAGATGTTTTGTAGGATTGGAAAAAGATTCTTTCCAGACAACATCTATTGATTCATTATTGAGAGTTGTCATTGTTTCATCAAATATTCTTCTTTTCCTCCTCTTTACTACAACTTTGTGATTTGGGCTATAGAAAAAATATAGTGGATTTATTTCCTCAATATTAAAAATTATTTCCTCAGTTGGGTAGGCTGGGATGATCTCCTATTCCTAAACCTCTGGCATCTCCTGAAGTGTCATTTTTGTTCCTGCTAGTTTCTGAGTTTGCTTAGGATTTTGAAAACTTGTTGATCCTTCTAGATTAGGATGTGGTGGTGTCTCCAGTGGTTTAGTAAACTTTGTCCATTATGTATTTAAATTATGTACTTGAGATTTCTCTGTTTTCTCACGTGTAGTTTGAACATGCTGAAATTCATTTGAAGATAATTTAGCTCCACCAGTTTCTTCCTCAGTTTGCATATCAATTCCTTTAACTACTTTTTCAATTATATTCTCAGGTTTTTCATTTTCACTTTTGATTAATTATGAGAATGATTTGAACTCTGAGACTCGTGTTGTGAATTCTATGAATCTCAAATTGATTTTTATTGGAACTCATTTTCTGACATCTCTTTTTCTTCATCATCTAAACTTATGCCAGGAGTTGGCCTTCTGACATCTTCCATTAGTAGCAAGTCAAATGAGACTATTTCTAACCTCTTTTTTTGTATTCATGAAAAGATTTTAGGTCTACTACACTAAGCTTATTGGTTTCCATCTTTAAAATATATAAAAATTTCTCTACTCCTTAAAATAAATCATCAAACATATGTTTTTCATTCATGAAAGGTCTGAGTTTAAGACTAGTGGTAAAATTTTCGACCACATCATTAGGATCATACTGTCTCCCTAGTACTAAAGCCAGATTCAATGAAGTAATGTTTGGAATTTCTCTCGTTGCATGAATTATGTCAAAATGGGCGAAGGTACCACATTGTAATGGGAATGTAGGCCAGATGGCTTTCCTAGAATATCTAAGCTGCTTGGTTATACCATTTACAAGAGTTTGATATGCAATTTCTCTAGCTAGAATTTTATCCAGAACATAGTAGGGTATAACAGAGGGGAAAAAAGGTTCCCAAAAACTCGGACATAAGTAAGATTTTCCTCACAAAACCATCTCGCCGCATGTAAAATATTGGCATTCACTTCTTTAGAAATTCTAGGAGCTCTCTCATTGAAAATTATATGATGAATGGGCAACATAACTCCATGAGAAATCTTGTAGAAATGTAAATGAAATTCAGACTCCCAAAGGGCTTTATGATAAATATGAATAGGGTTAGGGCCTTTTCTAGTACATTTCCAGCCCATGATAGGAATGTTTGAGCAGAAACATATAGAATCCATGATATATGTGCTCATATAAAAAGGAAGAATTTCCATAGTAAAAAATACTCTATTTGTTTTGTAATCCATAATGTTTTTAGCCAAATTATTGGATAAAATTTTTGCCCAATTCATGACAGTGGAATTGACAATTGCATCAATTAAAGTAACCCATACAATGGAATACTTAGTGGTATCAAGTCTAGAAAATAATCTACACAACATTCTTGCTACAAAACAATAAGGTGATAGAAATTGTGCTATTGGGTACATACTGAGTTTTTCACGCTTTATCTTGCCTTGATATTATTTCCACCCTTTCACCACATTCATTAGGTGTTGATTATTTTTTGTAAATTTTTTTAGGAAAGATGTATCATAAATATTTTGTGGTGTATAAAAATGATACATAGTTTGCAAATTTTCGGTGGTGAATAAACCCATGTTCTCCAGTTCGGAATTCATGAATGTCCTGCCTGTAATATTAAGATTGTCGATGACCCATTTTACCATATCAATGTGTGGAAATATCTTTGGCCTTGTCGCTATCCCATGTAGAAATGAACATGCAACTTCGAAGTAAGAAGGTTATGATGAAACAACCTTATCTGTTATTGCTATTTTCTTCAGATCTTTTGGATGTTCTTCTTCAAATAAATTGTACACGGATTCCCATGAAGAAATTCCACTATCCTTATTGCACGTAGTCTCTGAAAAGAATGGAGGCATGTCTGAAACTTTAGAAGTGGATGCTTGGGAAATTGATTTGCGTTTCTTTTTCATTCTTGTTGATATCACTTCTTTCGGTAGTTTCCTGAATTCAAACAAGATGATTAAATTAATATATGAGATGAGGAGAGAAAAGGACAAAGAATAGAGTTAAATCATCATAAATCAAAATCCGACGCTCTATTTTTAAAACACGCTTTAAGAAATATATCGATATTTTTGAACCCTGTACCCATTGAATGTTTTTAATAACCCTTTAATATTTCATCAAATATTTTATAGGTCATTCACAATATGTCCAATCAAACGATCTAATTCATTAGATCTTATTAATGGATCTATTGATTAATAATCACTTCAAGCGCTTCAGTAATAATGATATAGCACAAATCACAACTTTTAGAAATATCAATACTATATCTTATCACCGCATGTGTATGTGAAATGATATCTATGCAAATCACACATCACACTTTATCATGGAATATATAACTTTCCTTTTGGTTTAACATTGCAGAATGCGATATGCGGTAAAAACGCAAAGTATTCCACTTTATCGTATTTTATGGATACGTTTCATTTGTTCATTTATTGTCTTATCAGGTCCAACTCATCGCAATTCCTTTTGAAATGATATAATTTTTTTGTTTAAGGAAATGCAATGCGATTTATAACTTTAAGGGTTTTCTAAGTTTTCAACGGGGATTTTCATATATTTCAAAAAGGTTGAAGCGCTTGTCGCAATTCACAATTTTTATATGTGTTTTATATTTTGTCAACTCGTGAGCTTTGTGATTTGCGCTAAGCACAATGAAATCAAAGCGAAAGGGACAAGCCTTTTATTTCTAAAGTTTAAAACTTAACGCTAAACGAAATAATGTTTCTTAAACTCTATTTATTTTTTAAAGGGTCCCGATTTATTATTAAAATAAATGGGGGGTGTTGTACAGTACAACAGGTTTGAAAATAACCTAGGGTATATGTTAAACACTATCAAGGGTTGAATTGGATAAACCCTAGGATGTGACACCAATACCCTAGGACTGGTATTTTCATTGAAAGTAATAATCTTATCAAGGATAAGATCAATTAATTTAGGGTTTGTATTTATAAAACCTAGGAGTTCACCCTGTAAGATACCATAAAAACCCTAGACTCACAAATTTGGTATCATGCTCTTGTATTTCCATACTATGCATGATTGTACTTATAAGTGAACATTGAAGGTACATAATAAAGGAAGCAAGACGATAAGGACGTTAATGCAAAGTAGTTCTTATGCTTGTTAATGACTTAGTTAAAATTATGAGAATAATGGAAGGCGAGAACTATAAGGATACTAAAGGAAATTATGCTAACAAGTTCATTTATCATTAAAAGAATAAACATGCATTGTTATATTTCCTAAAAGAGTCTTTATTTTTATGAATAATGGAATCATAGATAGAAGCATATGGTAGTAGAAAAATTAGAATCTATTTATTTTCTTTTCTTTAGGAAATATAATTTATTTTAAGGAGAATGAGATAATTGGAGCTATATTGCATATAATTGTTCATCCAACCATTTTTCTAACATCATGTTAGAGGGATTCATTTTGCAAAGAGGGATCATAAAGATCCTATAAGAATAATCATTTTAGAATATTCTTGGTTGCATCATAATGATGGGTATATATTCCATATAGTATGGAATCAATACTCTTGAAGGATGGAGGAAAGCAGATGGTCAAAGTTCCAAGGAAAAGAAGAAACCTCATTCAAATGGGATGGCTAGATGATTGTATGAAAAGAAAAGGTATGCATATTTTAAGTAACTCTTTAGGAAAAGGTTCATTTCTATAATAATATTTCACAAAGTTTTGGATATAAAATGCGCTCTGTAAGATTTCCATATGGATGCATGTTGTCCAAAGAAATGTGTCATGATTTTATATAAAAGAAATCAAGACTCTCCCACAAGATTGTTGAAATAAATGGGTTTAACAAAGACAACTGCAAGGAAGATATTACAATTTGGTAATCAAGCTAGATTCATAGGCACTCTTTTTAAAATGAATTCATGAAGAAAGATTCATGTGAATATGGATTGTACGAAAGGATGTTGATCTAAAAGAACTCAATTAAATTGATGCTTTGGTGAGAATTCCATCATGATAAGGTAAGTATGATATTAATATTTTTTTTAATTGTCTATCTCGTTAATATATTGTGTTTCTACATGGAAGTATATTGCATGGATACATGATTATGGTTGAGTCAACCTCAACTATATGTATTGAACATATGGTTTTGGAAATATCGTAGTCAAGATGTTTGCATCATCATCTTAGGATTGAAGCATAGCAGTGTGAATATATAACTTGAAGTTCTAGTTCATACAAATAAAGATCACTTTTAGAGGGAGCTATTATTATCTTGAAGTCTAATAAGGCTCAATACAATGGCTTCATTGATGAGAAATAAAGGAAAGTCAATATGCAATGTCGATGGCCCGAACCCTATCACTAGATTCAATGAAGAGATACCCAGCAAAGAAGGAATCATGTAACTATCCCCATAAAGAACTAGTTGTTGATACTCTTATTGGAACAAGCTAGAGAGATTTTGGTTACGATTTCCTAATTGAAAGGAAGAAATGATCTCCTCTTTTGTTGAGAGGGAGTGAATATAAGCATCACATGTGCATTTTTTTCTTCACATGTCATGCACTTGACTAAGAATAAAAATCCTAAGTCTAAGCGGAGGAAATGGAGGGAGAATGGTAGAGGATTGGGTAAATAATTTATGGTTTCCTTGATGATATAAAATCTAATAAAGGAAAGCTACTGACACTCTTTGAGGAGATGATGTGTATCCAAGACAAAAGTAGTCAAAGGGGATCGATATTCTTTGAGGATTGAGTGTTAACAATACAAGATATCAATATTCCTAAAGGATATGCTCGATGAAAATCTGGATGTGGTATGTGCCTTAGGGGCTGTGTAGTATCTCACGTAAAGACTCTCAGCATAATTCTCTCAAATAAAGTTGAGATTGTCAAGTTCGGCCCCAATGACAATGTTGGTCATAATGTTGATTGTTATAGATGGCTTATCAATCCGACCCTTGATAATATTTCAGTTTAATAATAGAATTGTATTAGGTGTACAATTACGTATACCTACCTAGTTAATAGGGGGTGTTGGAGAATTTAACTACTTTCGGTCTTCATAATTTGAACCAAAATGTAAAAATAAAAAATTAAACAAAAAAAATTATTATTATTTTTCTAGATAGGCATGTTATTCATGCTTCTAGGTTTTTGATTCAAAGACTCAGAGTCCTATTTTGGACCTATTGTAAGAGAAAATAAAAAATATATTTTTAAATCTAAAAATTTTGGACAAAAACCCCTCTAGGGGCCAAGTCAGCCTACATGTCAAGTCGACTCCTGCCCAATGGAAATGTTTATTCACACCCCCTCTAATCTATACAAATAAAAGGTAGATAGAGATCATTTTGAGATACACACTTGGATGTTTATGCTCTCAAATGTTGTAGAGAAGATAGAGAAGATAAGGAAGGTCGAAATATGAAAGCAGGGGTTCCTTCTTTGAGCTAGGGTTTGTGGATGTTATGCATCAATATTTCTCTAGTAGCTAGTCTCTTGATGATGAATATACTAAAAGGAAGGAATATTATCCTTGGCATCTAGAGGAGGAATTTCTGTGCTTATAGGTATTGGATACCTCATTTTATTTTATTCTATAAGAAGAGATTTTATGGGTTTCCACTTGGAGGGTTTTTTTTCTTGGCATGGAGCCTATATCATGTGTTCAGTAGTCTTCGATGACCTTAATGATTTTATGGAGATTTCTTGATGAAGAAAGAAAACATGATACTAATAATTCTATCATATTCACAAGTAATTATCATGTAATGGAAATATTATCATAATTTTAAAACCCCCTGATTTTCAGCAAACCACATATCATATGATATATTTCCACAACATGAAATAATTCTCTCTCTAATATCAAGAAGGAAACAAACCCAATGCTTCTCTTCTTCTCTTGGTTCAAATCTATTTTGCAAATAATTGGTAGTCTTTCCATTTCTAATACTGTTGTTGTTTCAAGTCCTACTGATAGCCTTGTTTCTCAGGATCATATGAAATTGCATGTATCCAAACCGTCATATATGGAATATGCCATCCACCAAAAAAATTACAGAATTAGTTGTAAAAGAGTTTGCAGGTGCACTGGAGACCATGTTTTTGTGACACCTTTAATGATAAATTGTAAGACAAATTGAGACATGTGACTTGTTTATGGAACAAAAGTTCGAACCCAGAAAAGAGGGTTCACATAGCGTTAAGAAGGCAAGCCACAACAAAAGTTTTATTTATATAGAATTTTGCTATGGGTTCACTTTTTTTAGCTAACCCAAAAAAGACACAAATATGCATATATATTAAATTAGTATTCTTTGAAGGGCATGGAATTATAAACCAAAGTAAATGAGAAAAGGTGAAGGAAAAAAGAGGGAATCGAGAATGCATGCTCAACCTGTGTGGTCACATAAATTTCTCTTGAAATTGTCGAATGCCTTCCAGTTTACCTCAATCATATATGCCAAGAAAAAAATGGAAAAAAGGTACCTACAACCAAACCCTAACTAAATCTTCAGGTAACGATTAAACATATATTACATTAATAATATTTAATGAACGTTGAATCATAAATATAAATATTACATGTCAAATTAGTAATATTTTCACTAATGAGTTTTTACAGTAGAGATATTACATACTCACCCCATTAAACACAACACAATCCTATGTGTTCATCATTAAATTTTACATCTATCTCAAAACAACCAAAAGGGAATCTTTCCCCGTCAAAATGAAGAATTTTACTTCTAGAAAATACTAGTAAATGAAATAATAATGTTTTTATCTATAATCATCAGCATTTATAACTATAAAAATTTTCAATTTTTTCTTTCATTCACTTATCCATTGTTAAATTTTACAATATAAAATAAAAAGTCTCTATACCCAACTTGCTGTTAATTACCCATTACTCTTGGGAATCGTGGTCACTTTATGCAATAATTTCAATGACACGTGGTTTATCAGTTGTGGAAAGCACTCTAAAAGTGGTTTTAAAAACCAAGAACAAACACCTTGATCTAGGTGGATATCGGTGGCCACCCACCTATTCCATTTGGACCCACACCATTAATTCTTGTAGCTTTTCACATTTAACACCACCTACTATTTTTAGCAGGTTTTCAGATCTTGCACTCCCGAAGCTGTTTTGGGGCCTTAATAATCCAAGTGGATATTGGTGGCCACCCACCTATTCCATTTGAACCCCCAACATCAGTTTTTTCAGATTTTAAGTTGCAGGACAACTTACTATTTTTAGCAGTTTTTCGGGTCCTGAACTTCTAGAGCCATTTTGAGGCCCTAAATGACGTTTCTTGGGAAAATCGGGAGCAACATGGGTCCATGGACCGATGTTTCTCACATCCAAATTTGTAATCCTCAGATAGATATTTCTAACGAGCTATTGTGCGCATCAAATGAAGATTGGATGCCAAAGTGTTGGGTCGAGTGGTCCTGACCCAGGTTCGGAGGTTAAGATTTTCCAACAAACCCCTATACTACCAGCCCTTTCGCCAGTCACCTGCTTGCGTAGGTCAAAGTATCACCTAAAGAAATATGGGTGGGTGCTGGAAGCAGGTTTCCACACCATGAGAGAGGATAGGTAAGCCAAGCAGAGCTGCGTCCGACTTTATAATGACCAGATCGCCTATCTGAGAACCGGATCTATAGATATCCTTTGCATTCATGTGCGCAAGGTCAAATATACTTACTGTACTAAAAAAATAATATAATTCTATAATAGTAGTGCGGCATTACAGTTATTCTTTGCATAATAGAATAGACCCAGATGCAGAAGAAACACTTAACGCAGTACTTTCGCAGCTTAACACAGAATATGCATAACACATCAACTATCAAAGATTCGCATCAACAATACAAATATATTTAGCTACGCAACAACCTTTCTCATTCATTAATCCTTCAGTTCCTTCTTATAATACCCAAACCCGACCTGCGCACACAACAACAGGGTCCGCACACAGCGGGACTTGGGATCTCCGCACACACAGCCAGCAGGAGTCCTTTCCCCAAAAGCCCAAATAGATCTACTAAACCACAATTCGTATCAAGATCTCATCATCTTATTGCCTTATAATTCAAAATGGCCCTCTATGTATAACAATCTAGCCTAATATTTCCTATGGTCCGTAAACCATGGTTTGTAGAATCTAGGTCTACCCTTTGACCCATTACCATGCTTTCGGGGCCTTGACCCACCCCAAAAACCCCGCGTTAGACTAATTATACACAAAATATGCAAAATTGGACCAGTTTTGTAGCTTGCAGGAGACCCTGTTCAAACAGTCCCCCAACACAATCTTGTGACTCGTCCCGAGTCACTGTGGTGGTGCAGTCTCTACTTGCACATGTATGGCATTGATGGCTGTGATTAGCAGAGGTAATACTTCTTGACTTTGAGTAACAATACTTTGTGTGATGTCTACAAGCTTCTGGGAGGTCGGTCCTTTTGTAGCCATGGTGACACTCTCTAGTGTCTGAGTTAGTCACCTAATCGTTCCATCTACATCCTATGAAATTTGGAGGGCTATGGTAGCCCAAGGCTTCAGACGTTCCACAATGACGGTATTTTTGCACCGGATTTCCTCAATCTCATCCTGGAGATCTTTGCTAGTCTTCAAACATGCCAAGTGCTGTGCAGGCACCAAGGTGGGCAGCATAGCTTCGACCTGCTCAAAATATTCTTCCTTCTGCCATAAGTCCTGATTGATTTCATGGAGGACTGGATCGCGGTGGACCTTAGTCCAAAGTTGCATGGCTGACTCTAGCAATTGGGCGCCTTAAGAACTTTGTCCCGAAATAATGTTCGTTGCTTCAGTTACAAGTGCAGCACACTGGGCTCGTACTTCCAGAGGTGTTTTGGGATGCAATTTGGCCTGTAAGTTAGTGATTTGTTGCTCCAGCTACGTCTTGAGGACATGCATTTCCATCCTATATGCTTTCAGTGTCGCAACCAATTTTTCCACTTTAGCTCGAGGTGTGGCTGCAGCCGGGATCTTGTCTGTAACCACCATGGAGAGATGGTGGATCACTGTTTCGATCTCTTCCTGCTGTGAAATGGCGAGGAGCAAGTATACAAACTGCTGCGTGATGGTCTACTCGGCCGTATAAGCTATTGATGTATTTTATGGTTGTGATGGTTAATATCCTGGAATACAACTTTGTGGAGGCCTTGTAAGGCTTCATGGGGTAGCTTAGCCAAGTCCAGCTGGATCCATGTTCATGCTTGGATCTAAGTTCCTATCAGGGCAGCGCTAGGTATAGAATAGAGATGAATTTCTTCCGTAGCTAGCATTGTACTGCTGGTTATCGAAGGAGTCTGTGCCTGGCTGACAATGGTCTACAGCGTATTTGTTTTTAACTGAAGGGTGCGGAGCTTAGCCTGGATGGTGTCGAGCACAACCTTCTCCTGTTCTTCTATGTCTATCCACTTATCTTATATAGCCATCGTAACTGCATCCGCGATTTGTTCGAGGTCACCGTCAGTTAGTGTGACTCTCACATCATATTGCTTGCGGTGGGCCTGCTATTTCTTTCATGGCCCTGGTGCAGGCTCACCTGACTGCTTTGTACCATGGGGGGGGGAGTGGTATCTCTGTCATACTCTACCTGAGTCTCAGCTGTGATGGTCTGTGGTGGCTATGTATCCTTTTCCATGGCTATGTCTGAGCCCTTCTGGCTGGGCTCCGTGGTCTTCCCACGGGTGGCTGTGAAACCTATTTTCCAGGTAGGGGGCCATAGCGTGATCATCAAGTCAATTTATTTATCTGCTACCATATACAAAAGTGTTGTCCATGTTTTATTTTTGAGGCTGCGGATCTGAATATGGTGCATGGTAAGTTGGAATTCTACAACACTTTTGTATTTTTCATATACCTTCGGGGACAATTGGGGTAGGTAATTTATGGCTGCTACCACGTTGCTCTGGAAGAGGATAGAAAACTTTGTTTTCCTCGACGCGCTGTGAATCCTTAGAGTCCCATAAATAAGCATACAGAGCTCCTTCACACATCCCTGGGGGGAGCTCAGGGATGACCGAGTCCTTAGGGGTGTCCCAAGCGACCAACGCTATAAGGAGTAATAACCATGAATAGCAGAAGGAAATACCCTGCTCCTGAGATTCGCGGACGTTAGCCAGAAATTCATCGTGTAAATATTGAGCCCAATTGAAGGATACTCCCTTTCCACACTAGCCGGCTAACCGAATAACATAGGTGGGGATGGTCGCAACCTAGCACTTCCTCATTAGTTTGCAGGCTAAGAGCCTAGTACCCATCTGTGTAGCAGGATCATTGATAGTCTGGATCATAAAGCCTCATGTATTTCGACTTACCTTGTAGGTCTTCCGCACAAATGTAGCAGTAGTTGCTTCGTAATTCTTGCCTACCTGCTTCATAGGGTGCAGCCCTTACATAGGAAGGCCTATAATCTTGTGGATCAACGCAGCATCAATAGGGACTCTGTCCCAAATCCATAAGCAGCCATCGTGAATTAAGGCAAGCAACTGCCAAGCCAACCAATCTGTGACATTGTAATGGCCAAAATGGGGCATCCATAGAAAATTTAAGAGTCTAGACCCAGCCAAGCCACATACCCATCATTGAGGAACCACCGTGACTCCATCATTTGCATGAATTGTATCAAAGTACAATGCGGGGGCCAACTCAAGGAGGGTTTCAGAGTTCGCCAAGTTGTGATCATCAAACTTGACATCATGCAGTCTTCCACAAGGATCAATGAGGACAGGGACTTCTCCTGGGGTTAGGGGTTTGCAGATAGGTGACCAAGCCATCCAAGTTATTTGGCATTCACGTGGATGGTCTACATGGGCGACCGAAGGGAGGTAACCAATTGATTGGATTGGTAGGCAAAGCACCTTCCTGCGCATCTTGATCCAGAGGTGATGCCGGCAGGGACCTGGCGTGCCTCGGAGAAGTCCTAGGCTTCCTAGTAACCCATCTCCCAGCTTTCAGGGATTTTCTTGAGCCTTATGCTTTCTCTTTCCCTTTCCTTGTGACCGGCGTAGAGGGAAATTCTTCTAGTTTAGACTCAACTTCCATTATTTCCTCAACGTTAGGCCCTCTTGGGGCTGAAGGTTCGGTAGGGTTAGTGGCCATCATCTTTGCACGAAAAATGAATCCCAGCCCTGGGTGACTACTATCAGACAGATTAGGTTGACCAGACATGAGAAGGATAGTGCAGATACGGGAAATCTGGTTTCTCAAGTTCTTTCGAGAGAAGAATGATGAGTGCAAGCTATGCAAGGGAGATGGAACCTCTGGCTGAACTATCCTGCTCCTTCTATAATACCCACAATCGTGAAATGGTAATGTAAACTTTATCTGAGATGTATCCCCCAGGAAAAGATAAAAAATCGCCAAAATTTGCTTCATTAAATGCCTGGAGGCCGCTCCTTTTAATGGTAACTTTTTCTTTTTACCAATTGTCACTGTTCCAAAGGCTAGATTTCACATCCCCAGTGTGCTTGGCCTATCTACTTTGCTAGGGTCAATTATCTGTATTTTCTGCGCATCCTCCCCCAACACAAGTTTGCTTCCGAGGTAACTTATGATCAAAGACAAAGTTTCCTAACATTCGATATCCCAAGAGAACCTTACCTTTCGTGTAAGTGAGGTTTTCAGAGGGGCTATAGTCAGAGCATATTTCCAAGTGAACCTCCTCTAATAACCTATGTGGCCATGGATTAAATGAAGGTGTTTTTTTGTTGTAGGGGTTTCCAGATAGATGAGAGCTCTGCTTTCTATACCTATAGCTAGTGTAGGGTTCCTTTTAATGCTATTTTTCTGTGGCCGAATAATTTTGGTGCCTATGTGTGGCCCTAAGCCGGAAGTGGCTTGTAGGTCAACCTGTCCTTCTTTTGGGGTTAGGCCATAGTAGTTGATCATTCATGGATCCTTCAGTTCCCACGTGGGTAGTTCAGTACTCGATCCTTCAAAGTAAGGTAGGTCCTTTACCTCTGAGGAAATGCAGCGGAAGTATTTTGTGACCTGAAGACAATGCAGCACAGAGACATCATGTAACCGGTTCTGGAAATTCTCTATCTCCGCATTGGAATCAGAGAAGCATTCATTATCCTCCTCCTAGAAAAGTACTTCATCCACTGTTGGGTTGACCACGTCCCACGCAGTTAACTTATAGATATGGTCCACATCCTCATCCTTAGGTACTGGTTCAGTGTAGCATTTATCTTCTGCAGGGTCTAATGGTACTATCACCCTTGTGTCATTATTTTCAAACACCATGCTTCTCTTTTTTAGGTTAATGATACCACCCATGTCGATGGCCCAATCCAATCCTAGTAGCACAAGGTAGGGGTCCGCATCTTCTATGATCTCAATGACTTCAAAATCAGCCCGTACCTTGAACCTTGCGATATCTACCATAATCCCTGATAGCCTCCCTAAAGGTATGATCTTCTGTTGATTAGCCATGTGTAGCTGGATAGTAGACCATTCCAACTTTGGTTCGCCCATTCGTTTCCAAGTCTGTTTAGGTAATACATTTGCATCCGATCCTAGATCCAAAACAACCTGGTCCATCTCATAATCACCAATCTGTGCCGTCAGTCGCATCTCCCCCGAGTGTGTTTCTTATATATGTATAGTTTGTGCACATCCCTAATATCTGGGGACACCATAGGGCATGTTGCGTAGCTATCTATTAATGCCTGAAGGCTCTGCACAACTTTTGGGTTGCACAATAACTTCACACATGCCTGCAAGAAAGGTTTGGCCTCCTCATCTGCCTTAAGGTTCGCAGGGAGTAGGGACGTAGGTGCCTTTGTCCCGATAAACTCCTTGCAAGCTGTTATAAACATTTCTCTTTCTTTGTCTAGGTCCAACCCTTCTTGTTTGCTAACTGCTTTGCAATCAAAGGTTTAGTTTCAACCTTCTCCCCAGTTCCTCTAGTAGCCAATCCAATGTGCGTAACAACGTTTACGCTTGGATCCTTATCTCACAGCTTAGCCTTAACCCTCTTCATATTCTGCGTAGGTGGTAGTTGCTTCTCCCGCATTTTTTCTATTAAGACTGGACAGTCTTCCAGCGTATGGTCCAGCTGTCTACAGTACTTGCAAGACTACCTTGTAGGGTTAAGAAAATCCCTCGCAAAGTGCCATGTATCTCCACAGTTATAGTTGATCAGTTTCCCCCGGCCCTGACCTACACTTCCACCTCAGCGTTCTCCCCTGCTTCCTGGGGGGAGCCTCTTATGCCTATGAGGGTTTTTTGTGATGCAGGGTCAGACTGTACCCTATACAAGTTCCCCTGATATATCATTATATCATAGGTTAGACAGTTCTGCTCATCATGTCCTACTGATCGACAAAACCAACACCATTGTTGCTTCCGCTCTGGGACGTATGCGTCCCGACAGGGGAAGTGATTTGTATCATGCAGCCCTACTACATGGGAATCCTCGCACCACAACGCAGGTCCACTTGAGCCTAGTGTAACTGGGCTAGGTCCTCCACTTGATCTAGGGCGCATCATACTAGGTCCTCCTGTCTATAGGTAGTTTGTCGGAAGTGGGAACAGATCCTTCGTATGTCCTGATACTCGACATCGTATGCACCATGGATTTGCGCTAGCTTCCCTCCCTAATTCCTTTCGTAGGTCCTGAATCTCCATCTACTCTTGAATTTTCTGTACTCCTAATGAAGTATCTTCTCTGGGTGTAGCTTCTAGTTTAATAGTGGCTTCCAAAGCTTTGTCCTATGATTCAAAATTTTGGTGACCCATAGGTACACGCAGGTGAGGTAACAGCATAGCGATGAACCACTACATATGTTGTTTGTTGTCATGCTTAAATTCTCCTTCTCTGATAGCTTTATTTAGGTGTTGAAAAGCTTCCCATATAGACTCAATCATTCCTTGCTTGAAATATTTCACTTTTGCTACGATCTTTGAATAGGAGTTAGGCTTTCAAAATTGTTGTTTCAAAGTGTCCTTAATATCTTGAATAGATGCGCTTCCATTTTGAGATAGGTATCGCATATACCAGTCCAGATCTCTTTTTTAGAAGGCCAGGGATGACTGTGCCTTTTTCATAGTATCACTTGCCCCATTTTACGCAGTCCATACCGAGTCTACAACAAACCAAAATCGGTCCATGTCCTCATCTCCTCCACCCTTGAAGGTGGGTAATTTTAAGTGCACCTCCACATATTCTTCTGGCGGGATTTCAGATGGGGTTTTACCCTTATGTGGTCCTGAAGGTGGTGTAGCTAGAGGGCCTTAAGCAACTGTTCCTTCTAATGGGTTATAGACAGATCTATCCCCTTCTATATTGGCTCGATAGTACTTACTGCTCCGCGTTGTACTTTCGTTCAGAGTGGAGGTCATTAAACTGTACCTTATCTTCTTCCTTTTCATGCCTTCAAGACTTCTCTTGGCATTACCTGACCCCATTCTCAAAATGCTCCCAGTCCTGGTAACGAAACCATTTGTTGGGTTGAGGGGTCCTGACCTAGTTTCAGAGGTTAAGGTTTGCTAACAAACCCCTATACTACTGGCCCTTTCAGCAGTGACCTGCTTACGCAAGTGAAAGTCTCACCCGAAGCAGTATGGGTGGGTGCTGGAACCAGGTTTCCACACCCTGAGATAGGATAGGTAAGCCAAGCAGAGCCGCATCCAGCTTTATAATGACTAGATCACCTATCTCAGAACTGGATCTATAGATCTCCTTCGCATTCACGTGCACAAGGTCAACTATACTTCATGTACTCAACAAAAAATATACTTCTAAAATAGTAGTGCAGCATTACAGTTATTCTTTGTATAACATAGCAGACCTAGATGTAGAAGAAACACTTAACATAGTACTTTCGTAGCTTAACAAAGAATATGCATAACACAACAGCTATCAAAGATTCACATCAATAGTACAAATATATTCAGCTACACAACAACCTTTCTCATTCATTAATCCTTCAATTCCTTCTCACAATACCCAAACGCGACCTGCGCACACAACAATAGGGTCTGCACACAGCAGGAATTGGGATCTCCATGCACACAACCAGCAACAGTCCTTTCCCCAAAAACCCAAACATATCTACTAAACCACAATTTGTATCGAGATCTCATCATCTTCTTGCCTTATAATTCAAAATGTCCCTCTATTTATAACAATCTAGCATAATATTCCTATGGTCCGCAAACCACTCTAGGTCTACCCTTTGACCCATTACAATGCTTTCGGGGCTTTGACCCACACCAAAACCCCCGTTCTAGACTAATTATACACAAAAATATGCAAAATTGGACCAGTTTCACAGCTTGCAGGAGACCCTGTTCCAACACAAAGTTACATCCACGGGAAGTTGAAACACCAATTTACCCAAACGGGATCCACAACTTTGGCGCTTCATCTCCTAGAGTTAGGTTTTTGGATGTTTCAGTTTTTCCATTATTTCTCAATAATAAATAGGCCCTCAAGCCTCATTGTAACACAGTTCAGAGGTCTGTAGCTGCCACATCTCTTCTCAGAGATTTGCTACCAGCACCCTAGCTATTTTATTTCCATTATGTCTATAAGCATATTTTTGTTATTTGATATTAATGAAATGAAGCATTATTTCTGCTGCATCTCTATGTTCGTGGTTATTTCTTTATTCTGTTGCGTTCCTGCATAAATCCAGATCAGTGGTATCAAAGCAGTCTGCTCTTTCTTTGTTTTTCTTTGCATGTCCCCAACACGGTCATTGTATAAGGAGTTAGGGCTCGATCTAGTTGAACCCTTGCAAGATCAACCTTGAAAACCCCGACGACCTCCCATGTCAGAAGAAAAGAAAGATGAGGGAGTAGTAGATCATATCAAATTACTACTCGAGGAGGCCCTCGAGAAACAAAGGAACGTGATGATGGATAAAATTTCTTAGATCCTTCAACGACTTCCCACCTATGGCGCATCTGCATCCAACATCCACTCTGGAGGTGCCACTCCCTTCAAGGTACAAGTAAACTTTGACATTCCTATATTTGAAGGAAAAATAGATGCAAACACCGTAGATAGATGGTTAAATTTTCTGGAAGGGTATTTCTCGGTCGATGATTTCTATGACCAAGAAAAGATTATTTTTGCACTCCTCAAATCTGCCCCCATGTCAAAGACTGGTGGGAAACCTACTATGAGCAAGAAGATGAAGGGGAACCCTCTGTGTTCTCACCCACACCCACTTCGAATTTCTTCTGAGACGGCATCAAGGAACAATATTACCCCGTGGGGAGCTATGAGGACAAATACATCCAATGGACCACACTGCGGTAACAAATGGATCAAGATGTGCACGAACTGACGAATCTGTTCCATACCCTACGCACAAAGTTGGGTATTAAATATTCAGTGAGACATTTAGTGCTCAAGTATCGTGGTTGTCTACACAAACACATTCAGGAGGAAATGGAGTTCCTCAACATTACATTGCTTGGCACGGCATATCGCTATGCCACCAATATCGAGTAGAAATTTAAGAAGAAGAAGCGAGACTTTGGATCTGCGAATACGAAAGGTGCCCCCAAACCGAAGAACAAGGGGCAGGGAAAAAGTAGTGTGACTCAGAACAACACCACAAATCAAAAGGACACAAGGAAGTGGTGTGAATTTCATAATAGCCCCACTCACAACAGAAACGAGTGTCGGGCGAAACAGTCATTGGTGGTCAAACTAAAGGCACCTGAATTAGATGCATTTTCTGATCCTGAGTCAGAACCAAACAACGACAATGACAAAAGGAAGAAAATCATTGATGCAGATCCGAGTGCCATTGTTGCCACCACTAAGATGCAGAGGGATGATCCATAGGATCTAAAGGAGGGGTAGTGCTTCTTCCATTCGTAGATGTGGGTGAAGGGTTCTCTGCTGCAATTTCTTGTTGATAGCGGAAGCCAAAAGAACCATAGCACACCCATAGCCATATACCATCGGGTGGCTTCACCCAGTGAGAGATATCCGCATCTGCCAACAGTGTCGCCTTCCATACAACATCAAGCCATTCACGGATGAGGTATTATGTGATGTTGCTCCTCTTGATGTAACTGATGTATTATTGGGCCAACCATACTTGTGGAGGTGACATGCTGTGTATGAGCCTAGGCTTCGTGCTGTTATTATTACTTTGGGAAATAACTTGTACAGGATACCAGAGGTAGTACTACCTCCTGTCATCTATTTGACTACTGCAAAACAACGCATTAAGATTGTTTCCCAAACCAGGAAATTTATTTTCCTTACAACTCGCTCACAGGGAAAGAAGAATATTGTGGCCACAACCTCGAAACAGGGCTCCTCTGCACGGCTGCATCAGATGGAAAAATTCATGGAGGAATACAAGGACGTTTTCTCCTCACTCACAGAGGTTCCTCTACAGTGTCAGGACAAGCACTCCATTGATCTAACCCCCAATGCGTCGCCACCTAGTGTTGCCATACCTCCTGCAAATACACATACAAAATCCACACATGTACTGTCTAAGGCTGATAAAGAAACCAAATTTACTAAACGCATCCAGCATGTCCACCCACAGGTCCATGACATCTTCAACAAATCTCATACCCAATTCAACAGTATTTGCTTCATCTCAGGCAGGATCTCAACTCAATGGGGACCATTGCTTCCTAAGGAAGGAGGAATGATCCAGGTGGATATCGGTGGCCACCCACCTATTCCATTTGGACCCATGCCATCAATTCTTGTAGCTTTTCAGATTCAACACCACTTACTATTTTTAGCAAGTTTTCGGGTCGTGCACTCCCGAAGCCGTTTTGGGGCCTTAATTATCCAGGTGGATATTGGTGGCCACCCACCTATTCCATTTGAACCCCCACCATCAGTTCATTCAGTTTTTAAGTTGCAGGAAAACTTACTATTTTTAGAATTTTTTCAGGTCCTAAACTTCTGGAGCCATTTTGAGGCCCTAAACGATGTTTTTTGGGAAAATCGAGAGCAACATGGTAGCCATGTTGCTCACATCGAAAGTTGTACTCCTTGGGTAAATCTTTCTAACGGGCTATTGAGCGCATCAAATGGAGATCAGATGCCAAAGCTACGTCCCCAGGAAGTTGAAACACCAATTTACCCAAACAGGACCCACATTTTTGGCGCTTCATCTCCTAGAGTTAGGTTTTTGGACGTTTTAGGTTTTCCATTATTTCTCAATAATAAGTAGGCCCTCGAGCCTCATTGTAACACAGTTCTGAGAGATTCGCTACCAGCACCCTAGATATTTTATTTCCATAATGTTTGTAAGCATATTTATGTTATTTGATATTAATGAAATGAAGCATTATTTCTGCTACATCTCTATGTCAGGGAAAATTTTAGGGGAAAATTTTAGCCCAAAGGAGAATTTTAAGGGATTTTAAATTTTAATAGGGTGAATTTTTTATATGAAACCCATTTTCTATAGTTTAATAAAGTTAGCCCAATAATTATTTTAAAAATAATTAATTATTAAATATTAGCCAACCAAAAAAAGGTGCATAAAACTAAAAATTAATAAATTTGCCCCCGATTTTCTTTGGTTGGAGCAGATTTCCATGGCATTCACCTGGATTTACAGGGTCGGAGGGAAGGGTTAGAGTGATTCGCCCCATTTTTTCACTGGTTCGCTGGAGTTTAGGAGAGGTAGCTGGGGCTTTGTGCACAGGCTCGCTGATCTTCTTACTGGTTGAGTGAGGGAATTGACCGACTCCCTCTGGTCTGTTAGGGCCCTCCCATAGATCGAATTCGTTTTTGACCTACGATTTTATTTGATCTTTTCACTATTCAGAAAATGGAAAATCAATGATGATGCATGAGCGGCTGGGTGGTTGGATTCACCAAGGGATAGGCACCTTGGGCTCAGATGTGGTGGTTCTACTCAGTTGCACGCATTGACGAGGGCAACTGGTTCCACGGTAGCTAGTGAAAAGGGGCGAGACAATTTAGAATGCTGTGAAAACAGGAGCTGAATTGGGTGCCCTCTTATTGGAAGACAGTCAGGACTATTAAAAGATGCGGTTCCTGTGAATAATCTGCATACAAAAATGCGAGGAGTGCCACAGAAATTCAATGGTATTAGAGCTTCTAAAGTTGCGCCAAAGGTTGCTTCTTCTAATGATGCCAACGCCATGAAAATGATGAAAAGGAATGTGGGCAACGCTGAAAAACCACAGAAACCGGATGATGACTTGGTCATAACCTCAACAGAACGCCTAGGGCCTGATCCGAGTGTTCTTCCAAAGGAAAGATCGAGGATTTTAAGGTCCTTTTCCTAAGGAATCAGTGTGCCAGAGACCGTGGAAGATAGTATGTCAATGTTGCCAGTGGCCACCAACATTTGGGTCAGTTGGTACAAATCACGATGTTAAAATATCTCTTTTACTTAAAGAGAAATGGTATGTTCCTGCATTCTGGAATTCTCCGCCTCCAAGTTCCCTACCCCTACCAAATTTCTTTGTTCGACAAAATGGGAATTCGACAACTGCACAATTCAGAGTTGATACATCGACAACAAGAGATCTCAGGCGTCTGTTGGGTCTAGAGTAAGAATCTGTGTGTTTTTACCTTTAGGATAGTTTAGGCAGATGTTAATATTATTGATCTTCTTTTGTGTATTCAGCATAATGGTTAATCGTAGGGACATGACATGGTTACGATCTCCTCATTTTTTCCAATCGGATCTACCTTGATCAGATTTTAGCAGTTCAGTAACTATTATATATAGTATTTATACTTTTTGTATATATCTAAGGCTAGGTAGGAGGATGGGTAAGAGTAGTTATTCTCTACTTACAATGGCTGATTACTCTAATGGAATTGAGGGGATGATTTAAATGGCATACCTCAAATATAGTGTCAGAAGATATTTTTGGAATATGCTTACCTGTATGAGGGACAGCTACAGAGCTTCCTTATGCAGGTTAAGTCGGTATGATGCTCATGCCTGGAACAGGCTACTATTCTGTTTGGCAGTTATTGATCCCTCGGGTTATAAGAGATTTCAGCTTTTTATATTCCTAGTAGTGATGTCAAGTAAGGTCCTAGTAGATATTTGAAGGTGTTGGATCAGCTTGAAAGGCTTCCATTTATAGTTGTCACATTTATGGTGGAGAAAATGGTAACGAGTGGATGCATTTTGAAGTCTACTCTGAAACTTGTTGAAGGTTTCTTGGATGGGAACAGGTGGGTGTTTTATTTGGCATGTAATGGAAATCTATAAAAAAAAATTGGTGAAAATGGTAATTGGTGCATAAATGTTGGAATCTATTTTGAAACATATTGAAGGTTTTTTTGGATGGGAGCAGTTGCTTTTTTTATTTGGGATGGAGATCTATAAATTTTGTTTGGTGGCAGCATAGTTGTTGGGAACATGCAGGTTGGCAATTGATTGTGAGTAAAAGTCGGGCAGAAAATTTTAAAAAGTTATACTAGACCTGGATTGAGCTATTCAGTGTAACTACTTCTCTAATTAAGATTTTATCTCTGTTTGAAAGCGTTTATCTCTAGAGAATGACAATGGATTTACGAAAGAGCATGGATTTATGAAAGGGAATATATTTGTATATCAATAAGACTAAAAAATCAGTTTCTAATTGTAGTGATAAATTGTTTTTGGTGGCAGCGTAGTTGTTGGGAGCAGGTTAACAATTGTTTGTGACTAAAAGATGTGCTGGAAAGTCCGTAAAATCCTACTAGACCTGGATTGACTTGCTTCAGTGGAACTTCTTTTCTAGTCAAGAGTTTATCTTTGGTTGAAAACTCTTATCAATAGAGAGTGATGATGTGTTTCTATGTAGGTGGTTGAAAACGCTTATCGATAGAGATTTATGATGCGTTTCCATGTAGGGGGTATGTGTTGATGAGAGGCATATCTATGTATATAAGTAAGACTGCATAATCCATTTCTAATGGTAGTGACGAATCTAGTATGTATCTGCCAATATGATTTGGAAAGCATTTGAAATCGTAAGCATGGACCACTATGAAGATATTTTGGAGCTTTTAATGAAACTTTATCAAGCATTATGTGAATAGTCAGTTGCATATGTATAGTGTACTGTAAATGGAAAAGTCTTGCAAACTAAGCTTCTTAACTTTATTACTGTTTTCATACCGCATCTTTCAACATTGAACATGCACATCCATTCTTACACATTCTAGTTGTTGGAATGTTGAAGTATTTTATGCAGCTTTGATTTTAATATCTTCTATTGAATGATTATTCTATGGATGATATGTTTTTTTTGCAGTTCAGGAGAGTTGTTTGATTCATTTATGGATTTCAGTGTTTATTTATTTAGCATTCTTGCATTTTGTGCTTTTGTGTTATTGTCTGGCTTTGTGTTCAGTGCTTTTGCTTCTCTGACTTTGCTCATTCACATTCCCAACTTATAATGCGCTTCTCTTTGAAGTTGTTCTAGTTTAGAACACTTTTTCTTTGGAATTCTAGTTCACTCCATTTGTTTGCTTTCTCTTGCAGGATGTATTTACTCTCTTCTTGCTTGTTTTATATGGCTCTACTATTACTATACATATGTATATTCTTCAATTTGAAATCAAAATTTCTCTACTTGTTACTACTACTTTTATAACTAACAAAACATTCATTTGTTTTTTTGCAGTTATGGAGAGAAGTTGTTTTGCACATTTATGGATTTCGGTGTTTTTGTGCTTAGCGCTCTTGCATTCTGTGCATGTGTTATTGTTTGGCTTTGTGTTCAGTGCTTTTTCTTTTAGTAGACTCTGCCCTTCAATAAATGCTTCTCTGCCTCTGCTCATTTACATTTCCATCTTATAATGGCTTCTCTTGGAAGCTGTTCTAGTTCGCTCCACTTGTTTGGTTTCTTTTGCAAAATGTATTTGTTCTCTTTCATTGCCTGTTTTATATGGCTCTACTATTATTATAGATATAGACATTGTTCAATTTAAAACAAGATTGCAAAATAGTGGAAAACTTATCAAATACATATATAACCAAAACAATCCCTTGAATATAAGAGACAAAAGGTCTAAAGGCTACTTGCTAGCACTACTTCTCTATCTAGCAGTCAAAGGTCCATTTTAAATTCTTGCAATCAGAACCCACCTACAAGTTAATTACTTGAGAAACAATTGCAACAATCGCCCTTACAAAATGTGACATCATCTTGCCCAAGGCATACATATTAGTCCACTTTGCAACAATTCATAAAAGGTTGGTGAAGACCTTGAATAGTCTGCATACCCCATCAAGGAAGAAGCTATCTTCAATGCACTCGAATTATCTTTCTTGTCTTAATGGTAAGAAAATATGGCTAAACATGTTCCTATAGTCGTTACTGGAAAGTCAATAACCATATCATTTAATTTCTTCTGGGTGCACTATAAAGGCATCCTTTTTGTCATCGGTAGGGGCCACTACTAATTGGACTATTGCCCATGAGAAAATTGAATTTGTTTTCGTTGCATGCGTGTATTATGGTGATTGCTGTATAAGTAAAATATAATCAATAAATACACTTCACCCCTATCCTGTGCCCTGTGTATCTATTATTTTCAAATTTTTCCATTGTTGAAATGTTTCCAGTGCCTTTCACTGTAGAGGCTTTTGCAAGGACAATCTACCTTATCCAAAACTCAAAGTGAATAGAAATCTAACTAGGGCTCCTTTTGTAGCTTCCTCCTCTCTGTTTTAACTCTTAATACATTTCATTTTACATTCTTTATTTGAAGTCTCAATTTTGTTTGGCCAAAGTCTCCGATTTTTTTTTAGAATTGTTTGAATCACATCAAATTGCCCAAAGAAATTCTGGCCATATTAAAAGGTTCTAAACTATGGCTGATGTTCAATGTTCAATATATTATAAGGTTCTAAGCTGCTTTTTTTACTCAAATAAATACTAGGCTAGGTTATTGAATTTTTGGTTTTGGGTTTCTTCTTGCGATGTAGCTTGCCTTTTAGCAACAACATTCAAGGTAGGAACAACATTCAACGTTACCTTGTTAAATTTCCATGAAAAATTTACAACTACTTAGATGAATCTCTTATAATTGAAACTAGTTAACTTTCACCAAGATACAATGCCTTTTAGCAACTTATAAGCAGTGGAATAAAAGACACAGAGATAAAAACAAATCACACAACTGACACACTTTTCTCTGGAAACCCAACAGGGAAAACCTGCTTGCTTGATGTGGTTATTTTATCGATTTTCCTTGGAGCAATTTAATCTATTACAAAGCAATATGTCTCTCTTGAGAAAGCATTATGCTTCTCACACAAATCTCAGCTAATCATTAGAGAACTTTTGAGGTCTAAAATTGGCCTCCTAAGAAAAATTTACAACCAAAATAAACTTTATAATAACCAATAGGATTCAAGATGATGATGTCAACCATGGGGGCTAAAAAAATAAAGATATTAAAAAGTAATAAAATAATAAAACTACCTTTTCAACTTATCTCCCTAAGTTTTTACTCAACTTTCGAGCGGGAGTATTCTTTGGATGCAAAATTTAATTCCTCATCCAAGGAGTACTCATGTTCCATACTTTTGATGGACCCTGCTACACGAAAAATGAGAAATACATGAAAAAATGTGACTGAAACTCTAGCGCTAGCCTTCTTGATTGATCTGTGATCTAGCCTAATTGATCAACTTGGTACTGGTCTTTATACTGATCTCTACTTTGATACCATGTTAAATTTCCATGAAAACTCTGCAAATACTTAGATGAATAACTGATTGTTGAAAATGTAGTGAGCAAGGTCTTCAGTTGCACGCATTAACAAGGGTGAAAACTGTTTCAGTCATAATTGACTTCATCGCATCCACGAACAACTTGCCAGTAATTGATATCTGGCCAGATTTGTCATGCCTATAGAACAAGATGGTTCTTTGAGTTTTATTTTATTTAGACTTATAAGTTATAACTACCAGATTTGTAAAGATGCATATACTGAAAATGTATCTCTCCTTGTACAAATTTAAAACAAGACATCATTTTTACAACAATACTAGGAGAGCATTGGCAAGTTCTAGAGTGGACCTCCTCTCCAATCAATGGAGCTGTCAGGTAAATACAGGGTGCCACTGCTACTACTTGTGGGATTCTACTACAAACAGATTCATGGAATGGCATGGCATGGGCATGACATGGGGAATTCCGAATGGAGTTTTTCTAATAGTTATCTTCATGTTGATGGTTATAATTTTAACAGATTCAGCAGGGTGGCTGCAACTGGCACATATTCCTTTCAATATCCAGATTTTGAAGGCATGAGAAGGACTAATATTTTGAAGAAGTGAGAAGTAGATCACCTTATTATAGTTACCATGCTAGGTCTTCCTTTAAGAGATTCCCAACATCAAATCATTTCCATAAATATGGTTGTGTAAGAGTCGTGATGGTGTTGTAATGTAAATTATGTTTCCATAGTTGAACATCTAAAGTATTTTGCGATATTGTTATTGTACCATGGCACCTGGATCAGATCCAATGTTTATCAACACTTTGTTAATAAAATGTTTTCTTTTCTTCTCGTTGTTGTTCATTTCTCCTCAAACTCCTCTCCAACCTCAATATCAGTGCTAGTAGTAGCATGAGCAACAACGGTACACATAGCAGAACTAGAAGAACGTGTTTTCCAAACTGCACGAGAACTACTTCGCTCACGAGTCACCATGTGCCATGCTTGGTCTCGGTGGTTCTCTTCCTTCTACTCTTGGTTCAAATACCATATCTTCATTGGAACCAACACCTCGAACTCCGCTAGACAACGATTCACCATTTTGTAGTAGTGATTCGCCATTTGTACTAGTGATTCGCCATGATTTTACAAGATAATATAATTTCATGAGAAATTTGCCAAAAAATTATATATACATATTATATTATTAATAAAATCGCCTTCCATTTTTCCTATGTATCATGGGGATTTTCCCATTTATTATATATATAAATTTAGAGGGGTTGCTAAAATTTTCCCTGCTCTATGTTCATGGTTATTTCTATATTCTGTTGTGTTCTTGCATAAATCCGGATCACACCTAGGGTGGTTTTACAATCTCCATGAAAATCACCCTGTAATTTATGACCAAAAAATCCAACATAATCACATTAAACACAACATTTTAAATCATTAATTACTTATGAAATTTCACGTGATATTTTTATCACAATACTTCCATAAGTACTTAGAGAACACCCAAGACTCTTATCATCAAAGTGATAAATAAGTAAACCAAGTGTATATTATCTTAGCCCTGCTAAAGACATCCATATTATTGGTATTATAATATAGGTCCTACACTTAATGTAATTCCTTTCCGATAACCAAGTCAATATGTACATAAAATAGTTACACCATCATATGCAAAATTCATTTTCAACACATCACTTATCTGATTAGTTAACTTGTTATGGTATAAAAAGAAAAATTGGAAAAAGAATCATCCTCCCAACCAATGGGAATTAGTTTCCACAACCATTTTGAGACAATTTGACATCCAGAACAATTATCTGATAGAGATTGTACCAGGTCGACCTAGAGCTCTTCGACCACACTAGGTACAACCTAAGATTTCACTGACATCACAATGGTTTAGTGTGGAATTCCACTCACCATCCAAAGTTCATCTTCGAAATTACACTGAAAACACAAGGTCTAACACACTATTCCTCTTTGTAATGTCCTTTGTATTCCTCTGCCAACATCCTATCTATGAGGAATTTAGAGCTCAACTACTTTCTCTTCATACCTTCTCTAACATGCTCCAAAAACAACAGATTTTTCTAAATATTTTTCCCATCTCACCATCTTGGCCAACTATTTTCCCTTACTAAGATCATCTATCTCTAGAGAGAGGAAATATGGGCAGGAAACTGCGATCAACCCATATCCCTCCTTGGGGCTTTCAAAATTGTCCCATAATTGTGTGCCATGTGAAATTATCTTTATAACCTTTTCCCATTCTAATTTACATAATTAACCATAGGCACATTAACATTATATCAAAGGAACATTTATGTATATCATGCATTCATAATTGATCATCGACATGGGTCCCATAATCTGTAAAAGTAAATTGACATGAAATCAAGTTTGACATCACATGTCATACAAGTGGTATTCATTTCAAATTTTCCACATAATAACCATCATGCAATTTATAAAAAAATTACTATATCTTGCATATCATGACATTATACCTTCTCATTTGCAGTTGAAAATCACATTGCGAAGTTTTACCTTTCACATGTTATGGAATGTCAATATGGTGCCATTAAGCTATCTCTTCTTAATCACATTAGCAACATTAATCACAACTAATTTTGATAAAACATGTCTTTTAGGAAATATTTGTATTTACAAAATATCTTGTCAATTGAATATTTCAATAATGTAGAAAGTTATTAGTCCTATTAATTTTGAAAACTACTTTTATTAATTAAAAGTAAACATAAAAAATAAGGATACATCTTCAAGATGCTACATCCAAGGAACTTTAAAAGAAAGTTTCGATGAAGTTTTTTTTACAACAACATTAATGAAATAGGACCTTTAAAAATATAAGTCACCAATTCATGCAAAATGACACTTCATTTATGCATATGTATCTAATCAACAACCATTATGCAACATTACCAAATTCAAGTGAATGACGCATACTTTTCTTTATTAAAAAAAATAGTAATTCCAATAGATTCAAAATTCCATCAATATTTTTGTTTAGTGATGACAACGAGGAAATTGAATTTCCACAACACAATAGAATTAAATGATTATATTTAATTTGTAGTTCCACCATAATATTCATAAGGACTGGGTGGATTTTTAAGGGGTGAAAATAACATATTTGTTGGATATAATTTGCATACTAGTAAACATCTTCCTTGAATCATCAATTTGTAAAATTATGAAGTCTAAACAAACAACGTAATCAATACCATCTGATGACTACCAATTCTATCATTAAGTTGGTAGAACATACATAATCTATCTCATGCATTTCATTACATTATGATACTATCAATTAATATTTGGTTCTCTCATCCAACCAATTATTATTTATGTATGTTCGATTGCAAAGCTATAATCCTTGACATAACAATGAAAACAATCAAATTTTCAAAAAAAATGTATCATGATATAAGTTCTTTGTAACCATCAAGAACTTGCAGTCATATATATAACACATATTTCATTAAATTTGGAAGTATTTTGTCGATCTAGAATTTAGAACTTTAACTAGATTAAGTTTTTTCAAAATGTGGAATTATAAAATCACTTACTTTACTAATTTTAATGTAGATATTCACGATTTTTTGTGAAAAAATTATCATGGTAAACTATATAAAACAGATTTGTATAAACTTACAAAAGCAAATCTTTCACATCTTAATCTTGGATTCCTTACATTATCTCTTTTGAGATCTTTTATGGTTTGTACTATAAGCTAAGTTTGTTAAGGTTGTCTTATGAGAATAATGTTGTGTGTGTTACTATTATTAACTTTAAGAGAATAATATTGTGTATGTTACTATTATTGACCCATTTAATTATAACTTGATATAGTAAATATCATGTATGTGTTAAGTTACGATTATTACTAAGACAAGGTTGGCACAATTTAAAAGTCTATCACCTTTGCAACACTAGTAATATGGTTGAAGATGAAAAACCCTCTTATAGATCATCCAGTTTATACTCATATTGGATTTAAGTTTCAAAATATTTGTGGCGCTACCAACCTTCTTGATCTTTTAACGAAACAGAATTATTATGATCTTCAAACACTTCTTTTAATGCTTTTTGAGCATAACAATAAAATTCTAAAGAATTTTGAGTAACATCTTTATGGATTCTTATATACCATATTTGGTCTTAGTGGATGATAATCATCATTATAACCATCATAATTACATACATTTTATTACTTCTAATTACTTTACAACATATTGATTTTTTCTTTAATTATAGCCGATATTATTTTTCTATTTAGACCATATTTTTTATTTTTTATTTTTAATTTAAAAGGGCATGGAACATCCAAACTTACATATCCCCTCATAATAGGTTGTAGAATGAGTTTGGCCTCTCAGCTCAATTACTAATCATTTTAATTATCAAAATCATCATGAATTAGAATAGTAACAAAGTAATACAATTTGATTATTTTCAAATACAAGAGGAAAGAGATAAAACTGAATAAACTATTTATTACAATTTTTTAGTTTTTTATTCCTGGAGTGTTTAAGGATATTATATGGAAAAGAACATATTGACATTCATCTAAAACTTAGATTCCTTACATTATTTCTATTATCATGTATATTTATATTTATGTATTAAATTTGACTCGTGAATAATAGATTTTGTAAAAAAAATCTTACCTAGTATAAAGTTATTTAACAATATATTAATATTGTGTTTGTTACTATAGTTGACCATTTTAAGTGCATTATTGAATTGGATTATGCGTATTTGATATGGTGAGAAGTCATGTTGGTCAAACAAAGATGTGAAAACTTAAATATTTTATGGCACTGTCATGTCATTTGTATCACCACATTATTACATTAAAATACTAAATAATATAAAACTTCTCCAAAAATAATATGAAGAGAATATTTGATATACAACAAATATTGAAAAGTGTGTCAAAATATATATTAATAGATCCTTAAAAAAAATTTACATTCATGAATCATATAAACCTAACTTTAAGATATTCGCTTAAGTAGGTCAAGAACAACTTCTATACCATATTTATTTACCTTGGTCTTCTTGAAATGTTCTTTATTTGGCATCCATGCCCACACTATGGTATTAATTGGAATAGAGCCAAGTTCGGTGTCTTCAAGATTTGGTATCCAATATTTCTCTAAAAATTTTCCATTGTATTTCCACCAATAAACCTTTACATGAAGATTATCACTTTCATTGTCCCTAAAGCTATATGAGATGGATTTTTCCATCCAAATCATCTCTCATGCATCCTCATTCCCATATCTAACTAGCAACATGTTTCCTTTCTCAACATCAATCATTGGATTGAAAGTTGGCTTTGGCTTGTTTCATTTGGGTCCAACATATATTGGTTCATCTATTTCATAATCAAAATCTCCATCCACAATACTTGAGATTACATGGAGTGCATTACGATCAACATAAATAATGTGCCTTGTCTTGGGCCAGAAATCCTTAGAATATGAATCATTTCCATCTATTATTCTATGGTCATTATAGGTTCCATATAATGTATCAAGAACTCTTTCCCAGTACAGTACTTTATTTTTCCATTCCCTTGTAACAATTGGTGAATCCTCATTCCTGATAGTGCCTTTCCACATTTTTATGTATGATGTTATCTCTTCCTTTATTTCTTTTAAATAGGCATCATTCTTTTTGGAAGCTAAGAAAGATGGATTCTCTATGAAAATTATAGGTCAACCTTCATCATCTATATTCCATAACTCAACTAATTTTGACCACTCAATATCTCTAATGGATTATTTTTACCTTAGTACTGGAATCTCATTGAGTACAAGAAATTGGAAGTATTGAACTTAAGATGTCCAACTAGCACATTTTTCCCTCCTTGATGTATCCATTAAGGAAACTTTTGAAGTCATAGACCTTTTCAATAAGTGTAGGTGGAAACACTCGATTTTCTTCAATTATGCGATATGTATCCATCATTTCAGGTAAAGAATATATATCTTTACCTTTGGGTTGGAAGACATTCTTATGTAGGTTCCATCTATGTCTTCATGGGTGTGCCCAATAGGCAAGAATCCAAACTCAATAATGATTAAGACACCTAGTGCAGTTGAAAGTGATAGAAATATGAAAATATATTATTCTTATTATCACTTGTTGCATTGTCCAACTGTAACAACAAATGTGGAGGAAGAGGTTTAAAATCAAAAATTTTACTCTTTGATCTTCCATGACATATAAAATCATCCTTGTACAGTTGAAATTTTGAGTAAATGGAGGTGTGAAGTAATGCATTTGTGAGTGGGTTTCTTGAACTTCCACTCTCATAAAGTAGATCACCATACATATCAATTTGTGGGTCTTCAAGATCCCTTAAGCACTTTTCAAGGGATGTAATAGTAAATTGTGATCCCATATGTACAAATGGTAGGGAGAAATGACCAAAACCTCTTGTCTTATGCCCATGTGTTAGCATAACTATAAATGACAAACCTAAATTTTTTCCTATGATAGATTTTGATTTGACACATAGCCTTGGGATTGAAGTCTTTGTTTTATCCATTTTATCATGGATAATGCTCAAATACTCCTTTGGAAACCGCTTTGACATAATTCTATGGGCATAGTAGCAATATATTCCACACATAACAATATTCACTACAAGAAAAAAGCACATTGGTGAGGATCATGCTTGTGACAGACCTTTAAGGTCCGCCACCAATGTCACATATGGTGACGGTCATTAAAAAACCATCACTGTAAGTGTATATAGTGATGGTCCTTTATGATCCGTCACCAAAGGCATTTTCAATGACACTTTTGGTGAGGGTTGTTAAAGGCCCACTAACACTTTCTGTGACACTTTAAAGACTAGTCCTTGGTAATGACCCCCATCTTCGTTCTTCTTTTTATATTTTTAGTAGATTTTGAAAAATGGAAACCACATCATTGATCACCAAAACCGTCATCACATTCACAGATGGTCTCATGTGTCCGTCGGCTCGTTATTTCACTGTGAGGGATACATAAAGGCCCATCAATAATTTCTCTTTTCAGACATCAGGATGAAATTTTACAACGACCCTCACCACAATCCCTTCTTTTTAGGCTCCTTCGCCCTTTTAAGGACGATTTAAAAAATGTCCTGTCACTACCATCATTCCAATGAGTATTTAATGACTTATGTGCCTCGTTAGAATATATTGTCATATTGTTCATTTCTATCACCATCATTGTGTATACTTTATAATATGTCCAAGGCCATAGTGGTTAGGGTCAGTCAATTTTTTAAGAAGTAATAAGTGTGTATCATTTCCCTCAAGTAATGACTAGTCGAATATAGATTTCCTATGAGTCAACAAATGATTCATATCTATTAAGTTAATTATCTAGCAAATTCCATTTAGATAAAGTTCCACTATTGTGTGTAGGAAATATATTAGTTAATACATAATCGAGCTCTGACAATTCTATTAATGAGAAAGACCTAACAATCCTCAACAATCTGGGTACACCTTAAATTAATGCTTTGGCACACACTAACATTTCTTAGCACCCCACATGTCTTGGAACATCTTTGTACCTAGAACATCTTGTGATGACACTGACGCCCAAGCACATGGTGGCATGTGCTAGCACAACATGGAACTCTCCTAGCATGTGTTGGCATGCTGCATATAGTCCCTAGCATGCCCTGGAACACCTTGGTTGAATGCATTGACATACATTAGCACTTGGCACACAATTCCACTTGGCATGTATTGGGACCTATTATTAGTGTGCCTAGCATGCCCCTTTTCAAAAAGATAAAGTCCCAACTTATTAACCCTCTTATTGGTTCTTCCTTTTGTTGCCTTGACACATATTGACATACCCTGGTCCCCTGCACCACATCCTTAGCACCCAACATGTATTGGCATATCTTGGCACTATTAATTGGCACATGATATAATTAGCACACCCTGGAACTCCCAAGCACACTTTGGGAATTCTTGACATGCCTTGATATTCCCTAGCATGCCTTACCAATGCTTAGCATACCTTGTCAGCCCCTCCTTGGCATGACAACTAACACTCATTAACACTAGTCTCTGGCACACGTTCCTCATATTCATTAACTTCCATGAATTTTTGCCTAGTGCTCCCTTAATGTTTTTTCCTAGTAATCCTTAACACTCATCAACATGCATTATCACTCTCTAGCACACCTTAGCACTCTTCAATATTCCCTTCCACTTCATAACATGCATAACACTAGTCCCTGACACATATTGGCACTTGGCACGTGTTAGTGCTTGGAAAGTCTTAGCATGTATGGAATACGTTGAGATGTCGCTAGTATGATTAGTATGATGAGCTGACAGAACACAAGGTCATATTTGGTGCAGGATGAGAAGCAACAAAGGAATACTTGGCACTTAGAATGCACTAATACTTTGCACTTGGCACCTATTTCCGCCTAGTGTTGGTGTGCCTAGTATGCCCCTCTTGGAAAAGGTAAATTGATGACTTATTAACCCTCTTATGTGTTCATTTCCTTGTAGTTTAACCTTTTTCTCCTTTTTGTTGTCTTGACAGTCCCTGACACGCATTGACACACCCTTGCACATATTGGCATGCCTTATCACTTGGCACATCTTAGCATGTTTGACATGTATTCCCACTATCTGGTACATCAAGGGGGTGAAGAGAGATGTAGTCCTAAAGTAGGTCGAGTACGAGGGCCGAGTAAGGGTTGCTAAAGGGAGGTCGTGATCATCCTCCAAGAGAAAGATCATCATGTGAGGGTTCAGAATAATGTTGCATACCTTAATGGTCGGTTTGCGCTAGGAAGTAGGATGGCATATTGTTGTTTATCTTCTAGCAGATCAAGCTTAAGAGAGGTTTCTCATGAGAATCTGGGAATGTGATTTCAATGGTGTCTTTGTGTGAAGGCCGTATCAAATTCTGAAATGTTGAAATTTGCAACAAGAAACAGTGAGATTGGAAGCCAGAAAGGACAAAAAAAAATGCACCCACACTGGTGAGGAATTTTGATGCACCAGGAGTGAGGAATATGGGGCGTCTAATTTATTTTTCCCTTAAATAAATTGGAAAATAAATTGTAATTTCATCTCATAACAACTTGTGTTAGTTAATTAAGTCATGATGACCGAGTTAGCTGAAGAAATTCGAGTTGAGGGTCTAATATGAGGCATCTAGAGGGATTCTAATATTTTTGGTGTCCAGTTGAATTTGATGCATTAGTGGGGTGCAAGTGTAATTAACTCAATTAAATGAGTTAAAATCAGTTTAACTAGTTCTAACTGAGTGATGAGCTAGTGAGAGGTCCAGTGAATTAAATTAGATTTAATTCACAATGAGTGATCAATCAAATAACTGATAATTCACTATTAATAGTTGCATGCATGTCAGTTTTGAGGAATACCCAGTTGAGACAAAGGTTAAAGGGAACATAACTATCAGTTGTATTCAGGGAAAATTTCCCATCTGTAATTATAAAGTCATTGGGATGCCATGATGGATTGCGCAATCAAGGAAGAATGATTTTCCTAATTAATACGGAGTTAATTCCCTAGGAATTGCATGAGCAAGGCATGTTTAAGTAAGGATGAGAATTGGCTAAGTACTAGACCTAGATCAACGGGAGACAATATTTGACAGAGTGATGGAGAATCTCATGAGAGATTAAGCATTGTATTGTTTCATGGTTCCTTGACTTAATACACAATAAAGATAGAGGGGTTTTGATTAGTTGCTTTCCCCAAACACATCATGTTGTTGTGCGATTGATAATTTATTTCTCTTACTTATATGTGATTGTGCAATCGTGTTTTGTTTCCGTAAATTGTAGGAAGGATTAAGTATCTTGTTTTAGTAGATTACAAGATCAGATTGAATCTCGTTGGTTATATTTTATACATGGTATCAGAGCAGGATTTTTTTGGGCGGCGAGTTTGTAGAGAATATTTGAAGATTTTGGTGTAAAATTTTTGAAAACAAATACAATATTTGGATTCCTTGCAAAAATCTACCCAAATGGAAAAAAAAATCGGTCAAATCGGAGCTCAGATGAGGGAGATATCATTGATTTAAAATCAACTCTTTTTTAGAAACTTTTTGTAACTTTGGGAAAATTACACTGTGCGTGAGTCAAGAACCTATATGCACTTGAGGTACCAGATGCATGCAAGGCTTTGAGGAGAAAGGCAGAAGTCAGAGACTTGGTGGTTTAGAGGGAGCATAAATCACCTCTCAACATGCATCCTTATGAGAAGCAGTCTTAGAAGGTTGTGGAGTAGCTGCCACAATTGGAGAAGCAGAGAGGAGACTGAGTGGAAGCATCCACTCAAGCAGAGACCTCTATGAGGGGGAAATTTCGAGCCAGATGGGAAGAGGGAGCAACCATACCTCGAGGTGTAAGGTGGGGTTATGTGTAGACATAATCCCAAGATAAGAAATTTGGGCAAGGTCCATTGAGATGGCGTGTCTCATGGATCGAACTTGGCTATGAGGAGCCCAAAATACAACAATAGTAGGAAGGATAAGTTAGATTGATGTAGTCAGATGTCAGCAAGACAGAAATCAGAGTGACAAATGTCAAATACTGGAGCACAAATAGAGTTAGCAACATTTCAAAGGGCACGAATGCAGATGTCAACAACAGTGCAGAGAATCCAGTACGAGACAGGTGTAGTAGCTAGCAGCAGTCAGAATACTCTGATGACAGATGCATTATACTGATTCATTTGTTCAGAGGCTATTCAGTTTTAGGATTTGCAGGTGCAAACAACAGTAGAGAAGTGTAGCATGCAGAACATTCCAAAGGTACCAGATGGGGATAGATTGAATTCCTTTCTTGTTGAGAGGGAGTGTTGAAATTTGCAACAAGAAACAGTGAAATTGGCGAATAGAAAGGACAAAAAAAAATTCACCCACACTCGTGAGGAATTTTGATGTACCAGGAGTGAGGAATGTGAGGTGTCTAATTTATTTTTCCCTTAAATAAATTGGACAATAAATTGTAATTTCGTCTCATAACAAATTGTGTCAATTAAATAAGTCATGATGATTGAGTTAGCTCAAGAAATTAGATTTAAGGTGATTGAGGTGGATATTGGTGGCCACCCGCCTATTCCACTTGGGCCCTCGCCATTGTCTCTTTCAGTTTTTCAGTTTCCTTAATTATAGCACAATTTACTATTTTTTTTTATTTTTTCGGGCTCTGAACTTTCGGAGTTGTTTTGAGGCCCCAAACAATGTTTTTTGGGCATGAAAGGTTCGAAAATTTCATAGAAATCGTATTACCAATTGTAGTCCTCGGAGAGATATTTCTAACGAGGTATCATGTGCGTCAAACGAAGATCGTATGACCAAGTTACGACCCCGGGAAGTTGGCTACCCAACTAACCCCAATGGGGCCCATAAACTCTTGGTGTTACATCTCCTCAGGTTAGGGTTTTGTTTGTTTAGGGTTTTATCTTTTTTAAATAACAAAAAGACCCTTGATCCTTATTGTAACATAGTTCAGAGGAACATAACTATCAGTTTTATTTATAGAAAATTTCCCATGTGCAATTATAAAGTCATTGGGATGCCATGATGGATTGCACAATCAAGGAAGGTTGATTTTCCTAATTAATATGGAGATAATTCCATTGGAATTGCATGAGCAAGGTATGCTGAAGGAAGGTTGAGAATTGGCTAAGTACTAGACCGATTTTTCCTAGATCAGCAGGAGACAATTGGCAGAGCGCTAGAGAATCTCAAGAGAGATTAAGCATTGTATTGTTTCATGATTCCTTGACTTAATAAAAAATAGAGATAGAGGGTTTTGAGCAATTTCTTCCCCAGATACATCTTGTGTTGTGCGATTGATAGCTTGTTTCTCTTACTTATATGTGATTCTGCGATTGTGTTTTGTTTCCACAAATTGTAGGAAGGATTCAGTATCTTGTTTTAGTACATGATTAAAAGATTAGATTGAATCTCGTTGGTTAGATTTTATACATGAAATAGAAGAGAGGTTTGATACCATCTTGCCTTGTGGTGGTTAGTAGGCCGCAAGGTCTGTGATAAAGACCAACATAAATGGAGGAGGGCTTGCACTGTAATTTAGAGCCATAAAAGAAGTTGACGCATGCGTAATATTGACTGAGTTAACCCTAGTTTGATGTTAACCCTAGTTTGAGGGTCGACATTCAGATCTTAAGTTCATGTCAAGATTCAGTCAAAGAAATGCCCAGAATCTATGGATCCATATGAGCTAGGTCGAGTCCCTTATGGAGGCAAGAGTCGTGTTTTTTCTATGTGTGGATAGGGTTTGTTCTACAACAATTAGAAGTACATAATTATAATGCCCTAGTTAGGATAGTTTCCTAGCATGTTTAGTTCATAAGGTATGACCTTAAGACTGTGACAAATTTGCGTAGAAGAAGATGGGTTGTGACCCTTAGAGCGAGGTTTATTTCTGCAATAAAGACCGCAGATCTGGAAGATGGCTTGCATATTGAGTATGTGTGGAGACAACAGATCCAAAGGAGGGTGGAACTTGAGCAGAAGATTGAGCATGAAGAATAAATGTGCCATATGAAGAATGGATTGACATGCAAAGGAGTTGATTTTGGTGGACTTTCCATAGAGTTTTAAACAAAGATCTGAAGAAACCTATAAAAAATTAGTAAATGGACTATTAGTGGCTGATTTTTTACCCTAGTTCAGTCATCTACGGATTTTTAGAAGTATGATAAGAGGAGTAGTTCATATTTGTTCATAGATTGGACAATAAAGATCAAATTGTCAATACACAAGAACAATGATCTTGAGAGGACTCGAACCATTGTTAGGTGGTAGATTTGGAGAGCCCTAGATGAAGAGAATATTGTGGGCCCTAGATCAGTAAAAATAATTGATTGTAGTTGGGCAGATTGATGGTAGGCCAAGTACAGTTGGAGGGTTGTTAGGTTACTGTCAAAGAAGAGCCTTGACTCTTGTTCTGGTGAAGGACAAAAAAATTGGTAGAAGAGCAGGTGTATAGGGCCTAAGGATGTGCAAACTTTGAAGGACTAAAGTAACAGTCAAGTGGGTGAACCAACTAGCCCTAGTTCACTATATTGTAGAGGATTGATTCAGTGAGAAGAAGGGCAGCCTCCATAGCCCTGGAATTCTCATCTTGGACCTGTAGTATGGAAAAAGTGGGCATACCAAAGAGTTGTTCAAAAATGGAATTGTGAACAACTTGTTACCACTCAAACTAGTAGTGGATCTAAAAGGGGTTCCTAAGGGGGAAAATGCTAGGATAAGGGAAACGATGGAGGCTTAGCCCATTGTCACCATAGCTAAGGATCCTTTCTCTTCACGGACTTTCACCGATGGGTGGAGTCCCGGTAGTTTAGGAAGTCACTTGTAGAGTATAGGTCAATGAATAGGTGGGAAGTGACCCTCGAAACCCTTTCCCTAAGATAAAATAAAGAATGGGACTTGATTTCCTTTTAAGCAAGGGAATTATCTTCTAGGGAGAGAGGAGGGGGATTGAAGGGTTGAGGGAGAAGAATAAGACTTATGAAGGAAGTTCTCAATCCGTAAAATCCTTTGGGAACTTGGATTCCCAAATGGTCCTTAATGAAAGGCCTTTGACACCAAATGGGACCACATGGGACCATGTGGACCCAGCCCAGGTTCGGGGATGGAATTTAGCAACCAATGATGTTCCTATCCTGGACAAGGTGAATATGGGAAAGGATCAGATAAGTGTTTTTACTTCGATAGGTCAAATTGATCCTAGTAGGCTCTATCCTCAGGAACACCTAGGAAAAACTTGATCCTAGAGCTAGGGCTTGAGGTATCCGGAGATTACACCGTCGGAATTGGCCCAAGTTCTGAGGAGAGTGAGGGCACCCATCAACGTAGCTGCCTCTAGGAGATAGAAGTTTTCCTCTAGCTAGATTCTTGGGAAATTGTTGCCCTAGGTGACCTAATGGGGCTAGACCTAGGGAATGTGAAAATTTCTTAATCTAAGAAACCCTATTGCAGTATCTTGATTTAATTCTCCTACTTGAATTAAGTTACAAGTTAATTTCTGAAATATTCAATAAATTAGCGAAGTAAATAGTAAATACAACTACCGACCTACACATACAGATCAAATACTAAATAACATGCTCATAGAAAAAGTGACACACGGATTTTCTGGACAACTATCCCCGAAAAAAACCCAATGTGGGAAAACCAGTGCAGCTATCTTTAGAGGGTTTTCATTATTATACAGAATCTAAGTACAACAATCCTAGGCACCAAAACTAGTTCACCCAACAGAGAAATAAAAACGACAGTAATACACTGCTCTAAATCCCTCTACGTCAGCCTAAATGGCCTGCGTCAGCCTCTACGCTGCTCAATAAGGGCCTGCGTCACACCTGAAGGGCTTACACTGCCCCTATGCTGCCCTGACTGGGCCTGCGTCAGCCCTGCGTGGCTCCTGCTGCCTCTGCGCTGCCCCTGCTGGGCTCTGGCTGGACTATGTGGCTCCTGCTACCCCTGTTGCTCTGGCTGGCTAGAATGCTTAAGCAGAAAAAGCATAGGTAAGAAAGAAGGCACTGGCCAAAGGTAACACATAACAGCCAGAAAAATTGAAGAAATGAAATGAAAATAGATCAATGTCCACAAATAACTGAAATAGCTCAATGGGACTAGAGAGTACAATCTTTGAAAACAACAATAAGTGCTTATAGAATCATCTAAGAGAACATAGGAGAGATAGTTCATGAGGTTAAAATGTTGTATAATTGTTGGCACAAGAAAACTGTAGAATTGTTAGAGTAAATCTCTGCAGGTACCATTAGTTGGTGATCATCGATAATCATTTCATTTCATCAAATACCCTGATGAATGGGCCTTACAAGCTATTTGTGTAGACAAATCCCACAGAAGCTGTGTGATGGAAAAATATTCACACTATATTGAAGAAAACACCTACCAAATAAGGATGACATTTCAAACGGGGAAAGAAAGAATAGAGAGATAGACATCGAAAAAGTTAAAATGCTAGGGCAATAGGAACACAACTAGGTAGCATGTAGAAAGCACAACAAAGAAAATTATAAAAATGGAAAACCCTACAAATTAGCACCCATCCAAACATCACCACAATTTTTTCTTTAACTCTAAATCTCCAAATTCATCAAATTATATCTTGTATTCAAACTTGATCCTCTCTGTTAACCATTCTGAAAATAAGGCTGAGAACTTACTACATAACCATCACCTACATGTAGTGATCTTATTTTGTGACCAGACAACCTACTTTCATGAAGACACAGAAAGGTAAACACTCTCTGCCAAGATTTTCCATATAGCCCAGGTTGAGCAACCACTTATACATCACCAATTTTTTCTCTTCAGATTTGTCTCGTAGAAGAGCTTTGTCTGACCACCTCCGAGTTTCTCCCAGAGTCACCCAGGCAAGCCCTCTCAACATCATCCTCTTTCTGTAGTACCTAATTAGTAATTTAATTAACCATAACATTTTCTTGATCATGCAGGTATTTCAAATATATTGCCAATAAGCCTAAAACTTTCATGTTAAACAATCAGGTCAAAATACTAGACTATGATGCAAAAAATACAAACAAACCTCACCAACACTCAAAGGAAAAGCAATGTCAAACCTCTACAAAGTATAAATAGATATCTGATAAACTTCATTCCACCACAAAAATGTGCTTAACTAAAGAAAATTCTAATTACTGTGCTTTCAAGACAAAGCTTTCAAGGGCAGTGATGTTATAAACATACCCCTACACCTCGTGAAAAATCAATGTGTATAAATAGACCATCATACGACTCATTTTAAACATCATTATTATCATTTTATAAATCATTTTTATTAAATCAACAAGAAGCAAGCAAAAATTGCATTCAGTTCCACTGAAGCAAAGTATATGGCAATTTCATATACTTATTATGAAGCTATCTATATTTGCAACTTGATTGTAGAGTCAACCAATTAGTTGTTGAAGCCCAATACTGTCTCTTTTGAGAATCAAAGTTACATCAAGCTCTATGAAAATCCAATGTGTCATGACCATTTCAAACACATTGATATTCAATACAATTTCCTAAGATTCCAAGTTCATTAGGGAGTTGGTAGTGTTGGACCACATTCTAAAAAAGTTGCATATGGTTAATAGTTTGACAAAGCTCCTAACAAAGAGGAAGTTTGACAAGTTGGGGGAGAATCTTGGGTTATTGTGAAAAAAAAATTCTCAAGAGTGTTAGATTACCTAGTTGGTCCGAGTTGGTCTCACCTCAGCCTTGAGAAGTTGAGTAGCACTTGGATTGCAAAGCTAGATCGTGGTACACCAATTAGAAAGATTCTTAAATACAGCTAGAAGCTTATAAAGACACCTTCAGGGATAGACGAATTAGTTGTTGGGTCACACCCACCAAGTATGGCACACTAGTTGAGGATAACGAGTTCATGATATTTTCTAGAAAGTTGCGAACTCCAAGTACAAGTAGATACACAATCCATTTGGATCCACATAAGTTTTAGGTTGATGACGAGTTATGGTTGGACTTGCATAAAGAGCAATTGACAAACTCCTAGAAGAAGCTGATACCATTTTTATACCAGCCTTACACCATCACCAAGGCTATGGGTGAGAATTCTTTCGAGGATAGTCAAAGGATGATTTATATTACTTCAAATGTATATGTTAGGATGATTTATGCTTGATGGGGTGCATGTATAGAAAGAGTTCCTTTAAGATAATGAAAAATATGATCGCACGATTACTTACATAAGTAATTGTGATATCTACCTGAATGACACGAGGTAACTACATAAGAGATTTTAAAAGTGACATTTTTAAGGTTTTTTTTTATATCAAGGTATGTGGATCAGTATGTTTTTTTTCCAAAGCATTTACATATGACTAAATATTTTAAGTAGTACATCACTCTAATATTATTTCTCTTACATGCTCCTAGGTTATAATTCAAAGCATCATAGGTACTAAAATTCATGAAACTCTTGTTTTTTTGCTCTAAATAACTAAAACTCCCAAGTGTGCTACTCTTAATATTCAAACTTGCACTATTGTTAATACTACTTCCTCTAATTGTTATTTTTCCTCCATAAGTAAGCTGACTACGAGGTGGACTTGAACCATTATTAACACGTTAGTGTAGTGTTACCTATTTGTATTTAAGAAGCATAAGGGGCGGGGTTGGTATAATGCTAGCTTTGCTATTGTTTAGTGCCATGCCCACTACTAGGTTCTCAAACTTTGTTGGCCTTAGGATATGGTTTCCCATTAGTTCATTTGATTCTTTCTCATTCGCAATCTCATCCTACATTGCATCCAACCTGCTACTTTGTAATCACATATCTCTCGTAACCTCACTCCAGTGTGTTCATTAGAACTCATTGAGGTGCATTGACTACCACTCTTTATTGAGCTATATTTTATCATCAACCCTTTGTTTCACAACCATCCATTCACCAACTCACCTTTCTCATTCAAATTCTCCAACTCTCTCATCCTCACTTCACTACTCTCTTCCTAGTTAATATACTTTTGCAAATCCTTATTTCCTTCTTCATTTGCTCACATCAAGTTCAACCACCACTCATTAATTATCTCTACTTCCTCAAAACTTATTCAATTTACTTTTTGACTTTTATATCCTTCATAGCCATTTAGTCTTTTAAACTCTGATCTTTTTCAACCCCATTGTAATCCATTACTTTATTACTTAATGCATACCATAATCAACCACCATACCATAATCAAAAAGTTAGTAGTAGGAAACAACTTTTCCTAATATTAAAATTTTTCGAATATCAACTTTGGTTTTTCAAATATCAAAATTTTTAGTTTCCCTCGTCTATTTCCCTCGCATTGCAGGGTTTTTCCAACGAAGGAGGAAGGGTGCGTCCATGCTATCCAACTATGATTTTATACACTTGGTTGAACTCAGCAAATCAGAATCCTGGTGCCTCTAATCACGGTGATTTCTATCCCGAGACTACCGCGGAAAGCTCCATTAGCTCCATTACACCGAGGGGTTCAAGTGGGCTAATCAGAAGAGGCGTGGATGGCAATGATGACGATCACTTCCTGTGAGATGAACTACCTGGTTTTTCGTTACCTCCATGAATTAGGTGAGAGTTTGTATTCAACCCATTTCAGTAAAACTGTTTTATTTTATATGAACATCGCATGTAAAATTGTTTTTCAATGAATTTTTTTGAAGCTTTCCATGTAAGTGCCAAAGCTTTCGAAATTTAGGGTAATGGCAGACTTAGTATGCTTCTTACTCTTCTCTATAAGATTCGAAGCCTTGCCGCACTGGTGAAAGAGTTGTTTATATCATGTAACCAGAAATACTCTGTAGCTTAACGTGGAAGTGGAGGACTTGAGCGAATTCGAAGTGTAAATCACAGCAAAGACATAAATATATCTAAAACCCTAAGCGGAATTGAAGGTATTATATCGTGGTTATAATCCTAGAAGGAAAAATTCGTAGTTCCGCAGCATTGATTGAAACCCCTGCGTGCTAAATATTTTGATTCGACCTTTTTTTTTCAGGACGAAAAAAACACTGTTATATATAACAGTTCATATTCGTTGATCAAATATCATTTTCCAGCACATTAGACATACCATTCTAGCATATGCCAGATAGCAGGCAATATATGAACCACATGAAGAGGCAAACCAAATCCATCATAAGAACAGTACAAAGGCCATAAAGACACATAAAAACTCCGCATACCAACCACAGAAAACCCAGCCAATACGTAACTGAATAGAACATCACTGAGCTCAGATACATACCGAGGGTCAGTGGGAACATCATCTGATTGAAAACATCATAAAGGAGAATATGGAGAAAGGCAAAAAACAGAAAAGGATCTGGTATGTACAATGAAGATATAGCCTATAAAAGCAGCATAAAAAAAAAGGATATCATGCTTGCTTGCAAATGTATTCTGGATCGCTTGAGAAGATCAGGCTCGCTTGATGTAGATTATGGCAGAGGAAAAGATTGAGAGTCCAACAAAGTGGAAGCCCTGTAATGCATGATCTGAATAGCACCATATGTGGAATCCAACCCTCTTTTGGAGAGAAGGTCAGCATGCGTATTTTTCTCCATATGTATGTGCTGAATAGTGTAGGCTTGAAACTTTCCTAATATATACTTGATCCACTGTACCCAACCAACGCTATTGCTACATTGCATTCCACATCTGCCACTGATCCCATCAGTGGTGTAATTCGATTCTCCATATATGTGAATTGAAGGGAGATTCAGATGATAAGAAATCAGTATCCCACTCCATAACTCCATAATTTCTGCCTTATTGTTTGAGCCAACACCTCCATTCCAAAACATGTGATATCGGTCCTTGTTTTCAAGCTTTATCCAGGGCCCACAGCCACATAGGCCATCCTTATTTGCACCATCAAAATATAAAGTCGAGAGCTCAATATGGTCAGGCCGGATTCTCTTAGAAAGATCCTTAATAGTAGGTGGGATACAAGGACGATCATTAATCCATAAAGCAATATTCCATGTAATCTTGGAGTGTTGTGGGGGAACCCCTTTGAAAATCCAACGATTCCGAGCATTCCAGATTTCCCAAAACACATAAAAGGGTAAATATTTGTAAGAGAAACTCACAACAACCCAAGATTTGATAACTTGAATACAGTCAAAAGGACGCCAAGAAGGGTCACCTATAAGCCCAGCAAAATGCTTCCAAATAGAAAGAGAGAAGGTACATGTGAAGAAAAGATGAGAAGCAACCTCTTCATGTTGGAGACAAAATGGACATCTTCCAAGACCATAAAATCCCCATTTTCATAATACCTCCCAAGTTAGTACTCTGTTTTTCCACAATAACCATGAAAATAACATTATCTTTGTAGGGATTTTAAGATTCCATGCAATATAAAAAGGAGACAACGTAGGGTCGGGAGTCGTTTTAGCAATTTTATTTTCATACTAATCCTTAACGAGTAATCTCGCACCCTTGAATTTTCCATTCCAAACCATAATGTCACCTTCCCCTCTGAAAGATAATCCCATCGCCTGTAGAAGAGCTTTATGGCATTCCTAGCTATGTGCTTCACTGCCTTGTAACCCCAGCATCTCTGCAGATTTCCATATGGGAGCCCTGAGGTTCCAGCAGTATATAAGATCAAAGAGAGAGAGAATGCCACTGTGATGAAGTCTGTGAAGTAGGTGTGAATCAAAGAGAATTACATTTTCAGACGCGAGTATTCGGTCGACTCCAATTAGAATATTTTTTCCATTGCCGAACTCCCAAACCAGTCTTTGTCCCAAGATGTGCATCAATCTTTGGAAACTGCGCTAGATGGCTAAAGCCTTCTGTATAGACCTTACACATCCCAAGTATATAGATTGAATAGAATCACCCTCAAAATATTTGTGTGTAATTATTTTAGACCATACTCCGTTGCCCTTCAGAGCACGCCATAAAGATTTTACCAGCAGCGCATTTGAGAAAAGTCTGAGATTTAATAGACCCCAACTGCCAGATCTTTTCGGGATAGAGATTGCCTCCAATTTACAGATATGGATTTTAGTGTGATCCGAGGAACCTTCCCACAGAAAATTTGCAATAATGGAATTAATTTTGTTAACAGTGATTGTTGGGAGAAAGTACAAGTTAGACCAATAGACCACATATTGAGATAAGACAACTTGTATGAAGATATATCTACCATCCAGTGAAAGGAACCTACTCGTCCATTTGTGTATCTTGTTTTTAAATTTCTCGATCAGCCAAGTCCAATCATTGCTATTGTATGAGCAAGGTTTGAGTCTAAATCCGAGATATGTTATGCCCAACATTATATGACTTATGCTAGTCCCTATAAACTCAAAAATAAACTTAATTTCCTTCACATCTCTCGAATCATACAGAAGGAGAGATTTACCTTTTTTAATGCAAAAACCAGAAGTAGCTCCAAAGTGATTGAGAATGTAGTGCAGATAAAACCATTGGTTCCTAATAAGTTTACCAAAGACCAGCAAATCATCAACAAGTAATGAGTGTGTGACACATATCGTAGGAGAGAAAGCCAGTCCATCAAAGTAACCATTTTCCTTTGCCATCTTCATGAGGTTCCTGAAGCAATCCATAATAAGTATGAATATGAGCGGGGATAAAGCACAACCCTGTCGAAGCCCTCTTTCGGCCAAGAAAAAGTCAGTTGGTAGTCCAATAATGAGAACATCATATCTTACTGAAGTTATGCACGCCATTATCCATCTAATAGACCGAATAGATAGCCCAATATTTAGGAGAATTAGCCTAATGAAAGACCAATCTGCAGAATCATATGCCTTATGGATGTCGATCTTCATAATTAGAGCCTCAGTTTGGTTTTCATGAATGGAGTGTAAAGCCTCCTGTGCTATAGCAATGGCATTGTGTATAGACCTGCCACTTAAGGACCCGAATTGTTACTTAGAAATGTATGTTGATATCCCCCAAATCCTATTTGCAATAATTTTAGAGGTGATTTTGTACACAACATTACATAGTGCAATAGGCCTAAAATCTAAGAACTGTTCAGGATCCGATGACTTAGGAATGATTGTCAGGAAGGTCAAATTCATATCGCCAGGAACAAAACCTAGAATTCTAATCTGTTCCACAACCATAAGCAGCTCGTACTCCAACATATCATAGAAGTGTAAATAAAATTCAGCCGGCCATCCATCCGACCTAGGACTTTTGTCATGTGCAAAAATTTTTAATGCAACTTCTAACTCCTTAGATATATCCACCTCCATAACATTGTTTGCATCTAGGTCTAACATGGAGGGCATATGTTGTAGTACCCAAGCTTGGCTTTGATGATCAATTTCATGGTCAACTTTATAAAAATCAGTAAAATAATTGAGTGCTTCAACCTGTATGTCCCACGTTTTATGTTTCATAGAGCCATCCGTAGCCTTTGTTCTCCAAATTGAATTCATGTTCCTGCGGCGATTTGCACAGTTATGGAAAAACCTTGTATTCAGATTGCCTTCCTACAACCATTGAACTCTGCTTTTTAATTTCCATGTAGTTTCTTGTATTTTTAAAATCTCAAGCTTGCAAGGCTCCAACTTCTCAAGAGTGGCATAGGATAGAGATTCAGGTGGAGGATCGTCATGTCCATATAAATTTGAGCAATCTTATTGTCGATGTCTCTCAGCTCCAAGACCCCTCTTATATTACCGTATAGAAAAATACCTCCAAATAATTTATAGGCCTTTAGACTGTACAATAAAGGGTCCCAAGTGGCAAAAATTCTACCTGCCCAACCCACTGCATCCACTCCCACTGCATGCCAACATGAGTGTATACTTAAAATGGTCTCAATAGCAACAATCCAATTACAAAGAGTTTCCTGGAGAAATACCATTGATGGATTTATTTCTGAGAACATCTGGCAAAGGCGAATATTTTTAGAGGGTCCACCCAACCCTCTTACATTCAGAGATACCATAGTCATCATTTAGGTACTTCATTGGGGCTGCCTGCTCTAAGGCCCTGAATATCACCAATTGTAGTAATAGGAACATCATGCAAATCATGCAGATCCCCTTGAAATAATGATTTTGTCCTGAGCCGACCACGAAAATTCCTTGATCCCTTTTTATTAGTCTTCCTAACAGTGATGTTTGAAGCTGACTCAGGAGATATATGAGGAAAGGGATTTGAAAGTCCTTTATCAAAGATAGTAAGTGCAGCCATATCTAGCATCAATTTTCCTAGAAGCGCATCTAAATCATTACCCACAGTATTCCGCGAGGAATCTGGGCATTGTGGGGGATCAGGTTCATGAGAAGATAATGGAGAAGCCCATTCCAGGGGGGGCATCGATGGTGAAACCACTAGCGATTCAGAGGGATGTGGACATGGTGATAAGGTAGGATTGCCCGTATAAAAAGTTCCTTGGGGGTCATCTATTGGTTTATTAGAGTGCATCAAGGTTGACTCGCGGGAAATTGGAGAGAATTCTTGATTGTAGCGAGGGGAACCTGTGTTTTCAGGTAAACATGGGGCTTTTGCAGTACGTATAATTAACAAAGGTAAATCCAAAGAATAAGATCTGACACTGTTATAAGAGGGGGGAATTGACTTACCCGAGTCGGACCCAGATGCATGAGATGACTTATTTCCATGTTGGCGACCAAAAGACATGTCTTTGCGGTGTCCTCTCCTCCATTGTCGCATAGGACAGATTCTTTGCAAGTGACTAGTGTGGTGACATATGAGACAGCGGAATGGCACACCCCAGTAGTCTAGTCTCTGTCAGTGTATTTGTTGTTCCCAAATTAAATCAACATCACTCGGCAACCCACCTTGGAATGAAACTTCAACTAAAATCCAAGCAATCCGCTTGTCCGCAGTACCAATACATCTAGGATTTTGGTCGTTCCAATGGAATTTCCAATAGCCTGAAGTGTTTTCAAGGTCCAGAACTCCAGGGGTAAGCCTGGTAATTTGACCCAAATCAGTTTACTCTTTGGGGCATCATTTACAGGATTGAAACCCAAAAACCATAGGAGGAGCTGCATGAAACTCCTGCCTCGGACCCAAGTTCGAGTCATAATCTTCCTACAATCTTCCTCATGCAGAAAATGCTCGCTGAACCAGTGCCGCATCATTTTACTTACTTTAGGAATGTATCCCAGAATTGGACACTAGAAGGTTTTTACCCACTCCGGCAGATCAAAAATTAAATCCTCTGGGTACATCCATCTTCCTATCAGTGCCTGCTTTTGCAAGCTTGCAACTTTGTCCCAGAGGTCGTTATGTTCCAAAATTACTTGTTTGACATTAGATGTAGGTTTATAGCAATGGTCCTTGTAATGAATCTTCCTCCTGTATAAACCCGACTGTGATTCAGAGTGTGCCTCATTCCTGTGTGAAGAAAAACCTTGCCTCTTCTCATTCTGGAGTTCATTGGAAGTATGTTCCAATACATGATTCGGGTTATGATCAAAGTCCACCCTTTTTCCATCCTGGAGAGTCTTTCGCAGCCGCTCCTTTTCATCATGTAAGGTGGCAGCAATCAGATCCTCATGGGCGAATGTGTCGGAAGAAAGGATATAGTACACTTGTGGTGAGTGTAATATTGTCAAAATTGCTTTAAGCTTTTCATCAAACATTTCACCAAGGAAAGCCCTCTTTTAGATTTATCGAAACCTTATAAATATTTTTATATATTTGAAAATATTGATCGGACCACTGTTGAAAACTTGGCTGGGGTAACCAGGTCAGAGTACTGTCAGATTTGCAGTCGAAAACTTGGTTCACAAAGAGGGAATTTGGTTGGCCCGCTTATACCTCTTTTCCTTATGTTGCCTTGTGAGAGAATTTTCTTGTGGTTTAGCTGCCAGATGAAGTAATTTACTTTGGGTATAGCATTTGGCATCCAGATCCGATTCCATATCCCACTTTTAGGGAGAACCTGTTCCTCAAAGAGATGTGTGTAGCCTTCTTTGACTGAGTATCTTGTGTTCTTCCAGCACCATTTGTCTGGTTTATCTCTCGCTATTGAAGAACATCCCTCGAGAAGATTTAGGAGTTCTTTTTTTTGCTCATTTAGCTCATCGGGGAGATCCGACAGAAGCCACCCTTCCCATTTCCTCTTTTCATCCCACACTGAAATTTGTGACAAGGTGGTAATTTTGATCTACTTGAAGTGATCTCAGAGGGGTTTCAGTTGTTCCAAATCTACTAGTGGAGCATTATTCATTATTTTGTCTTCCCAAATTTTAACTGTCAGACCATTTCCAGGAATTCTACTAATGTTTTGAGTAATTAAAGGAGATGAGGATAGAATAATATGCCAAATTGGGGAGCCCCGAGTGGTTGGAATATACCCGTTTTCCTGTTCTTGTTGCTTGAAATACTTTCCTCTTATTACTTGGGCCCACCATTCTTCGGGTTTTATGACTAGCCCCCACCATAATTTTGCCCCAATTGCTGGGTTAGCTAATCTTGGGTCTTGAATTCCTAGTCCTCCATGTTGCCTAGGTGTTGTAACAGTGTTCCAGTTTACCATGTGATATTTTCTTGTTGTTTGTTTCCCTCCTTCCCAGAAGAACTTCCTTATAAAACTGCCAAGCTGCTGCAGGACATACCTTGGAGCCTGGAGGACCGCGAACTGATATAAAGGGAGAGAAGACAACACTGATTTGATAAGAATCAGACGACCTACTGGATTTAACCAAATCCCTCCCCAATTGGTTATTTTTTGTTTCATTTTGTCAACCATGCCTTGCCAGGCCTTAGGACTGGTCCTTTTCAAGAAAATTGGGACTCCTAAGTATTTAAATTCCTTCCAGTCTATTTCTACCTTAAATCCAAATATTTCTTCTAATTTATTGGCTTTTCTAGTGGAGATATTCCATGCATATATTCTACATTTGGCATCACTTGTTTTCCCTCCAGATGCTTCTTGGAATTTTTGCAAGTAAGACTTGAATCTTCTAGTTATGACTAGAGAGGCCCCACCTAGAAGAGTTGTATCATCAGCAAATTTCCCGTGATTTATGCTTTGATTTCTTCTTTTGAATTTGGATTCCCTGGGATGTGATAGAGAATTGCCCAAGGCTTACATTTAAGAGCCTCCCACCTTCAATATATACAAAAGAGGGCACCCTTGTCGTAGACCTTGAAGCTTGAAGCAATCCTGTCCTCTCACCATTAATCTGAGAGATTCAGGGGTCCTGAAACATACTTTATCCATCCTATGAAGGTCTTTAAATCCCATCTTCATTATGTCGAGGATGTTCTATGTTGAATCTTGCCTGTTGCATTGGCCATATCTGCTTAATGACTATTCCTTGCTCCTCACGTCTCCAACTTGCTCACTGGATTCTGACTACATCATATCAGGTCACAGATTTGTCTTCCTGAGATGTTGCCTTGACGAGGGAGAGATGAGGAGAAGGAGGACTTTTAGTCCACAAGCCAGATTTTAACAAGAATTAGCAAGAGAAGTTAAGGAAAGAAAATTTGGCCCAAATCTCTAGAAATGTGATGGATTTTTTTCTTTGTATCAGAAGTTGAAAGGCTTTAATCATTCCACCTGGGCCACGTGCTGAGATCCTTTAGGAATACCCGACTGTCCACAATCTATTTTATTAGCTAAACAGAAGCTTGATAAAACTCACTAAAAGAAGTGGACGTTTGTATTCATCCTGGAGAAAGCAAAGCATCCAGCCAATTTCTAGGATCACAGAGTAAGATTTTCAATGTATTTTAAGAGTCACTTAAAGGCATCAAGTCCAGAATAAGGCTCACTAATGGGGCCCACGTTTATCATCATGTTATTAAGGCAAGAGAACATCTATTGCATCAAATTAATCTCATGAAAAGAACCTGAGTTTGAGGATCCATGTTGTTTGGCAATGCCATTTTCATCCTAATTACTATTGTGAAATTATTTTCAGATTTTGTTCTGTAGTCAGAAATTATTATGAGATTTGAGTCACAGGCCTCTGTCTCGTGTCAGCAGTTGTTTCTCAATACTTTATTTCTTCTTGAAGTCCATCCTTCTCCTCATTGTTTTCTTATTCTATCGTTTGTTTGCAAGACTGTTTTCCGCTCGTTTTGAGATTATGTATTTATTTGCATTATATAAGCTTTTCAGCCATTCTTGATGTCGATTTAACCTTTTAACTTTCCTTTTCCCTATGTGAGTTTATAGGGTTTGTCACCCAATATTTTATGATGCAATGATCATTTCCCGTAAAGGGCCACAAATCGATTTGATCCATAATGGGGAGAACTTGAATGGGGATTGCAATATGAAGCCACCTGAGGAGAACAACATGATTTGGTCATTATCCTTTTATCCAACTAATACTAATTCTAGTTAATATGTATGACGTTGATAGTACACACCTTTGCTTGTATGTCCTGTTCAATTACTGTTATGTCTTTGCCCACCTCTTATTTTTCCATGTACTAATCATTCGCCACATCGAAGAGATTTGACTTCCACATTAGCAGTGTTCTATCCTTTCCTAAATTTTCTCACCAAATCGCCCTCTTGAAATCTCCAGAGTGCAATTTGCATATGATTTGTACCTGAGGTCTGGCATTTCAACAACCTTTCTTTTTATATGAACAGTATGTATATACGATGATTGTGTTGTGTAATTTAGCTGGACAATTTTTTTAATAATGGCTACTGCATTATTATAGCCCCTGCTTCGTTGGTTTCATGAGTGTTGATTTGGCTTTTTAAGGTTGTCTCTCACTTGAGAGTGTCAGGATTGCCACTGGTTTACTGTGTGAATTTATGTGATATGAAGTAGCCTTCTTGTTCATTTGCCAAATGTATATACATTTAGAAAGTTTCTCCAAAAGATGCTGCCAGCTCTTCCTTTGTTGCTTATGTTTTTTATCTAATTCATCATTTCACATTTTTTTGTTGACATATACACTCAACATATAAACTACCACCAACCCAGTAGTTTAAAAATGTTTGCCCCCTGCCTCGCTGCTTCCCACTTCGCCCTGCCCACTGCCCCACTTCTACTCTCTAAGCCCTGCCCTACAACCTTGGTGTACAAAATCATGAATATGTTGTTCAATGTTATAGATCAATGAAAAAATGGTATACACAAGCTAGCAATTGCTGAATATGGTTGTAAAATTAAGCAGTTCAGGACGTTGATCATGCTCCTCGAACATTTTCTCGACTATATTCTCCTTTATTAACTTCATAGTTCACTATGGAAATTGATATAGTAATAGCGCCCACAATGGCATGACCCAAGCAAATGTCACCCAATATTTTTGTCTTTTCTGGTGTCCTGGCCACGATGCTAATTTATTTCTTTGTAAATGACATTCAAGATCCGCTTTATAATTACCTTCCGAGGCTAGAAAATTTTAAAGCTCAGTTTTGTGTCTATAGTTTTAATCCCTAGTTTGTCTTTGGAGATTTGTTTTTTTCTATGGGAAGAAAATTCCACAAGTCACAAGTTGAATTTTATAAATGTATAGATTGTTGTTTAGCCGCAAAGAAGCTCAATATCTTTTGGAACTACCTCGACACTTCTGGGCCAAACATCAGATCTTCTTTCATACAGTGTCATCTCCTTCTATTCTAATAAATGATATTTCCAATCAAAACTACCAAGATAAAATTTATGGTGGTTTGAAACACAGGGTTCAAAATGAGCCATTTAGCATCCCGCTCATGAGATTTTTATCCATGGTTTGGCACCTTCTATGGTGACAAAATTTGCTTGTAGACTATCACACCAGAAAATCGCTGGCTGAACAAAATGATAGACAATTTGGGAAGATAGTTCATTAATATACATATAATGGCGAGTACTAGTGAAGCCAAGCTTTACAAAACCAGAAGAATGGACAACTCAAGAGGAAATTCAATCATCATTTTCTGATGCTTGCTAGGTCATGACATTATTTCCAAAATATTACTCAATGTGTAATGATTCTAATGAGTTTGTTCCATCCGATTTATTGAACCAAAGGAAACTAATTATTGAAATATTTTGGATTGTATGTAGTTTTTTTCTCTCGTATTTTTTTTAATTTCAATAGAAAGAGGTAATGGCATTTGTAATAAATACTTAATTTGGATTAAAACATTCTCCAGGATGTTTCTTTTCTCAGTGAAAGACTATAAAAGAGTCTACTTACAGTCGTGGGTATTTACCTATTATTATCATAGAAATTTCCTTTGAACATTACTTAAAGAACTATATTGATATACAAACTTTGTGAGTTACCAATATGCAACATACAAAATAATATGATTAGATGTCAATCATTTTTCAGGTAAGAGAGAACAGAACCATCTTCCTTTTTGTCACCACTTACACTTTGGAGTTGCTCTCCTCACTGAAACAAGTGTATGAACATATTTCTAGCAGTCGTCATAACCATATTTGATCTCGTGTAGCATCCGTGAGGGGGAAACAACAATATCTTGGAATATAACCACCATGGCACAATCATAATGGGGACCAAAGAACTACCTTGATAAAGGGTTGGGCGTTCACCTTACCTCTCTATCTACCCACTTGCAATGTATCCTCAATACTTTTCACTTGTCCAATTCCCTTTTTCTCTTTGTTATAACTCACAACATCTCTGCATCGTTTTGGAAATGCTGTTTTCTGAAAGAACAAGTGGTTTGCGCTTTCTCCCCCGTTATTTACACAAAAACATATGCTAGATTATAATTTATCCATCATATTTATACACAATAGTTCAACCCTATGAATCCCAACTAGTTTCATGCCACAATGACTTACAAACCAGCTATCCTACACCAAATCCGTTCATCAGGAGAATTCTAAAACAATTTAGTTATTCGTAAGATCATATAACAATCATCTACTCAATGAACTGACACAGTAGTAGAATAATTGATGTAACATTTAACCCTAGTGCCATTCTTATACACATTCCTTTCTTGAAAAATTTTTTTTGACAAAATCGAATATTACATTTAGTGCATCTTGAAACTTTTGTACTAAATATTTAATAGTATTATTCTATTATTAGAATTTCGGACTTGTCCTATTCCATTACCTCTTATCATCTAAGACTTGAATAGGATTATTGATGACATTTATAGATAGAGACATTAACATTTTTCCCATGTCTTTAGAAGTTATGTATGTTTTTCCAAGAAATAATATTTGCTTCCAATCGTTAGCAATATCTCGATTAGCATCAATATTTTTCAATCAATGTGTTCCTGGATTGAACCAACTGCATTGTACCACGACATTTAAGTCTTCAAAATCTTGCTTACAGGATATTGGCCTTGCATATTGGGTCAACTTTTATTCTTGAACACAAGCTTTATGTTTCTTTCAAACTCAACTAGTATAGTATCCATTAAGATCTAACTTCTCCTTCTCCCCGGGTTTTTCATTTAATCACCATTTTTCCTCTCATCTTTCATGCTTTTCCATGTTCTTCCAATTCAATTGCTAATCGTGCTAGGATAGATCTTGTCTTGAATTATGCTTTGTTAGAACTTCTCAAGACTATGAAAGAAAATAGTCATGCGACAAAGATAATAGTAACAAATTTAATCAAGGAGACGTAAAATTCTTATCTTTTCGGTGAAGGGTTAGCTCCCTCCTTAATCTTGGACCTGTTCATACTCAAATATTTTGATTAGTAAACGACAATATTAACAAGACAGATCTACTTTTACAATGTAAACGATTATATAGTGCCTTTGTTACTAAGGTTCATCTGAACTAAACTAGTGAGTTAGTTGCAAGCTCCAGAGTCTTTTATCGAGAAACCTTCTACACATGATTTTCATTCCTCACTGAAAATAAATTAGCAAAGAAAGATCAATAAATGTTACATACAGTAGATTTTTAAAAAATATATTCTACACAAACCCTTATTACTATTCCTTCTTAAGAGATTATCTTAGCATTATTACTACTATTGATGCTTTATACAGTTTACATGTACCTTCTTTTAACTTCCCTGCTTCTCCACCATTATTTTCCTTTATATGGTATCACTATACTGTTGTAAGTTGTAACTTCATGAGGTTGCTTCAAAAGATATGCTTAAAATAATTCGAACTTCTCCAGTTCATGGCTTCTCACAGCCTTGTCTTCATATTGATTTCACTAATTAAGTCCTTCAAGATTGGCTACATAATCCATAGACATATCATTGAACCCGTTTTCAGTGTCCTTTATCTTCAACATCAAAATGTGTAGGCTTCAAGAATTTAATTGTCTTTTCTTTATGTATGAGAAGGGTGCTATTTTCACAAACTTGTGTCACGTACCTCCCTACACTGCATTCTCAGTGAAGATGATAATGTCATGTATTCTAGCAGTCACACATATGGCCTATATCATCATGATAAATTATGTCACGAAGTAGCATCCCCAAGCCAGGACAGATCATGTCAATTTCTAGTCCTTGATGATTCGTGTTTTGCATGTTCTTTATAGTTCAGACCAAATATATGTACACGTTTCACTTGTCATATAGATGCTCACACTTTGCCAAATGTAAATTATGTCATGTAGTTTGTATTTGAATGACCATAATTCCTTGCTTTTATTCACAAAGGATGATTTTCATCCCTTCTACAGACTATGTACCCATATTTTGTCCCAGCTGCAGACTGCGTACTTTTGATTCATTTTTCACAAAGGTATAGTAGGTTGTTCATTTTTGCAAGCCATGACAGACTTAGTCTTAGCCCAGTTCATCATTTGTAAGGTTTAAATGCCTCGCAGACATCCATGGTTTTGGTTTCTTTAACTTCCGCATCACAATACACTTTCATCTCGTCTCACAATGCGCATATTTGCATGATTACGAAGATGATGGTCTTTAGATGTCAAAGATAGATAGTCTCCCAAATGAGTCGATTCCAGCTTTATATATTAGACAGACTTTGTATCGTTTCATGTTGGTGTCATCATCGATATTTTGAATATTTAAATATTTGTTGTTATAGTAAGCTTTAGACACCTACAGAAGTGTCACAAAACCTTTTGGTATTGATCGAAGAACAAGACCGTATATTTGAAGCTCAAACAAACACAAGCTCAAATCATTATGGCAATTTTGGGACTTGTTCACCGTACCAGCCTTTGAACTCGTAGTAACAGATGTCAACATATTTTGTACCAAACGACAAGCAAATATCATGAATACACTTGGTCTTTTTTGATTCGTAAAGGAGCGCAAACAAAAGCTCACTTGCCATCACTATTATCACGACATAGCTACATGTACCCTTTTTAACTTCCCCCGCTCATTAACGCTTCGAGCACAGTACTACCATTGTAAGTTGCAACTGGCTGCTTCACATATGCTTACACTAACCAATCCTCTGCCCAGCATACCGTAACTCATATTCTCTACATTGGATCTCATTTAATTGGTCCTTCAAGTTTAACATAAGCTACAAAGATGTTCTTGAGCTGCTTTCGTTGTCCTTTATCTTTCTGGTCAAAAAATTGGTCTGCCTATGAATTGAACCTATCTTTTCTTTATGTATGAGAAGGTGCTATTTTCACAACTTGTGTCACTAGATTCTATACCCCCATAGTCCTTATGAAGATATACCGTTTACATATTCTAGTGTCACAAAGTTGGGCCTTTATATCATCATAATAAATTTCAAGATACGTGATGCAGTATCCCCTCGTGTTTCTTTTGTCATGATGCCACTAAAATTCGATTCTTGATGATTCAAAAGTTTTGCATGTCTTTTCAGATAGTTCGATCACAAATATACATGTTCTATTTCTATTATAGAGATGTTTTACCTTTTCGCAAATGTAAATTACAACATGTTGCTGCAGTTTTCTTCTGTACTTGGAACTCTTTAGACTTTGACCGTTTTTATTCATATTGATGATTTTGGTCTCGACATTCTCACAGTGTACCCAGTTCTTTGGTCTCATAGCAGGATAGATCACATAATTTTTGATTCATTTTATGTTGGTGTATGAGATGTTTGGCCTCTTTATGTCACGTATACTTGGTTTGTATGTTTTGAAGTTCTATCATTTGTATATTTAAATGCCTTAGAGATGATCCACATGGTTTTGGTTTCTTTAACTTCTCAGACTAAAACATACCTTTATCTCTGCCTCACGTTGCCACATTTGCATTGATTAATAACATGGTCTTTTTAGATGTCAGTGATGGTTGAGTGCCTTCCAAATGAGTTTAGGCCACTCTATATAGTGTTAGATAGACCTTACATCATTTCATGTTGGTGTTTACATTGATGCCTTGAATCTTCAAATATTTGTTGCTATAGTAAGCTTTCGTATACTCTCATAGAAGTGCTTTGCGAACCTTTTGTATTTAATTGGTTAAATAAGATTTCGTATATATTTTTTTTTCTCTCAAACAAACTTGTTTCAATTATTATGGTAAATTAATTTGTTCATACTATGACTAGTTTTTAACTCATGAAGAATAGATGTCATGTTTACAATATTTTGCTACCAAATGTTAAATTACTACACACACTTGGTCTTTTTTGATTCGGAAAGGACACACAACATGCCTGCAACTTCCACCCAAAGTATTACACACAAAGGAGTTGTATTCTTTTTACGTATTTCTTACATAAGCCATTTGATTTTTCTTTGAGTACTCGCATTATAAAGATAATGACTTGTATGCTTATCATAGGAAAGGTGCTCGAAACTACATTAGTACAGTGAAACTTACTTACAAATCAAACAGAGACTAAATATGTACCATGCGAAATATTTTGTTTCCACAACAGAGATATGAATTTAACTGATTTGCTTAGGATAATGCGATATATCTTTGTAGAGGATATGAATTTCATCCTCTGGATTTAAAGAGACAATGCCAGTGAGTTCTTTGGCCAGTATTATAGTATTCTTTTTTCAGCTCCTTAAGTATTTTCTCTCCTTTATTGATGAGACCTAGTTCAGTGAATATTGATGTCTTTCTTCGAACAGAATCATAGACATCATATTTCTTCAATTCGTATTTTATGAACAAGGCTTGCTTAATTCTGTAAGGATACTGCTTAAGGTGCTGCTGGTGATGTGCTGCAATGTTTTAAAAAATGTTGTCTTCCAATTTTCCTTTTTCCTTCAACTCACTTCCTCCGGTTCAAAAGTTTAGAACTCAAGATGTTTAAGATTGTAAGAGATTTTCTTAACTTTGATAATTCATTGTGAATGTTTGTTGGCTTCTTGTTACTTTGTGTTATCTTCTTTCCAAGATCCGAATGTACTATTTTCACCCATACATATTACTATTTTCACCTTTATTTTTATGCTTTACTTTTAAATAACACTTCACCGTACATGTCTTCGATTGCTGACTATTTCTGTGAGACCCCATGTGATACCATCAAACCGAAATGGCATACTTTGGTATCAAAGTCAAGATGGTACCACCATAGTACCTTTCTAATTTGGTGATAGGAACTAAAATGTTATATATTTTTTTCACTCATGTAGTTCCAAATTATAGTGTCATATTTTATCAACATGATTGATTATACGCAAGACCGTAGTTGAGATCTGGGTGATTATAACATCAAGATTCAACACTGTATTGCCGTATTTATACTGGCATTCTTGTCATACCGAGCCTTTAATCAGAATACACTTCCTTTATAACTTCAGGCCTCTCATCAATGTATCAAAACAATTCGGTATAAGAGAAAATTAATTGAGGCAAGAGGTAATTTCAACATCGGATGTCATTGAGACCGAGATACTTAGATCCTTTCTTTTCACAGACAAAGATTGACTTTTCTAGAACTTGTACCTAGCTTAATTATTGGACTCGTTTTACTATGATTTGAGCCCTTTTTGACATAGGTTTTGAATGTTTCTAGTCCTCTTAAAATTCTAGTTTTCGATCAGCAACTATAGTTTTCGAAACCATGTTGAGAATTTCCAGAGCTTGTGTAATGTTGCAATTTCTTCACAATTACTTGTGAGCTTGGTTATGTTCTTCTTTAACTTAGTTACTCCATCATCAAGTTAGTTATCAAAGTACTTATCAAAATGTTGAAACAAAATTATTTGGTTAATTTCGTAATCGGATGAGTCTATAATGTAGTTAGAAGGTAAATTCCCCATTTACATTCTCATTTACAACCTTTAAGATTCGGCTATATTATTACAATGTTGTCTTCGACGTTGGAAAATTTCTTCAATAGATATATCTGCACCGTATAGTTTTGGTATCTATCCGTGCTCCAGCCTTTCTATAGCTTCTATGATTATATTCATGTACCTTTTCAATTTATATCGCTCTTTCCATTTTGGATTCCATGTTTTAGATTCCATTTGTCATCTTTCTTTCCATGTTGTTGCTTCTGTTTTACTTTACCCTGATATATTTGCACCGACTTTGCATCCAAAATCCGGGTAATCCATTCTTCTTTAATGGTATACTTTAATTAATAATACTTGCTCTTTTTTTCTGCCGTTGTATTAACTGGTGTAATCTCGAAAATTTGTTCTTTGCATTTATATAACCTTAAAGGTATCATCTTGCAACACAGCTCCTTAACCGTACATATGTAGGGTATATATAGTAGTTTGAGCCAAGTAATTAAACACCTTATAGCCATTAAGTAGGCTTACTCTAACACTCTATTTGTAGGGCCCACTTCACAGGCATACCTTCAACATTTGTGTTTGCTCCTTCTCAGCAACGTCTCGGGAGGGTATTTTTCACGCTTTTTACATGACTTCTAATTACACTAATGTACTGTATAGACATCAAGAACAAGTCTATAGACCTATGTTAATAATCTTGCTCATGAAACCCATGTGAAGCAAGTAAACCAAAAATTCGCTCTTCTTATCATTAATACCTTTACCTTACATACACAATTACATAGTCACAATGAAGATTCCACTTAGTTATACCCCTTTCAACACTTATGAGTGAAAGTTGTATCCATTGCCATGAGTTACAAAGGATTTTAAGGATGAGAGGGACATGTTCTTAGCCTTTCTTTGTTACTTAGCACCATGACCCACGCTTTGTTTTATGGGTGCCTTCATGAGACGGGGCATGGTGAATGGTTGGCCCACATTTTCCATGATGATCAAGACATTGGAGGTAGTTTCATCATTTGGTTTTCACAGACCTTGTTTGGATGTTTAAAGACATTCTTCTCGTTGTTGGATTAATATGGAGTCAGTGACTTAGAAGCAAGTTATTGGGATGGCCGAAGCAGAGTTTGTGTGTGTGGAGAGTTGGGTATTTCCACCATGACAAAACATTTCGGAACAACATGATAACAAACTTTTGAGCAGGAATTTGAAGGAGAGAGTGGATATGTAGGTGGGAGTCTCAGATGAACATTACCTCGAAATGCATTGTCCTTAAGGAGACACATGACCTAGGAGATGCATTTTTTCTTCAGAGGTGGTTACTTTAGATGGCTCGATACCTTCACACAACCTTATCATGATGTAATCTCCTCATTAGAAAAACAAGAGAATCTCTCTCTTTGCTTTGCCAAGGACTATCTTTTCTTTGTCATTATGACTTCTATAAAGTTCTTTATATTAAGAAACTGTTTCAAGGTTATGGGTACAACTTGGTCATACACCTGAATAAGTTACATCCAAATGCTAACTTGTAAACTACTAGCTGTTTTTAAGCTTTTCCATTAAAATTCATTTTACTTTTTAACTTTGAACTAGTTGTTCCAGGATTCTGTTATTAAGAGATTTTGAAAAAGGATTAAAAATTAGCCCGTAAAGCTTCTCATTATTCATTTATTTTATTTAACATAACAGCCCCACTATTAAATTAGAACTACCCCGACAAATATGCCAGATCAAGATCATACTTTTGTAGAGTGTCGCAGAACAAAAATATTAGGGAGCAAGGACATTGAATTTTTTCTGCCTTTTCCTGCCTCATTTTGGTGTGTTTGCACCTCTTTAGGGGAAAATCGCTAGTTTAAAGTCCAATTCTTTAAAGGTGCTAGATCAATGGAATACACTTGCTTTTCGAAGCAGTGAGGTCGTGTGTTCATCTCATCGTGCCTCGATATTCATACATAGGGAATGACGAAGATTAGTTTTGGTGATGCTGACAACGCGAAAATGGTCACAATCCGGTTCTATTTTCCCCCACCATTTCCCAAGTAGCACCGGGTAATTATTTTTAAAGGAACGCTGAAGGGGATAGCATGTGTTGCGATGTGTCGTTTCTGAAAACCCAACTTAAGACATTCGTTTGTTAATTGTGGGAAGTGAGGAACTTATGCACCATGACGATGGGGAGTCTAATGTCATCAAGTTTTAATGAGTCTGAAAAAGGGAGAACTCGGCATATTTTCATATTTAGAGAGTTTGAAAAGAAGGCAGAAAAGAAAACTCCAACAGTCCCTTTTTGTAGGTAGTCTCAGAAATCCGAAAAGATAGCAAACTATGTCTGAGAGAACCTCTTAGTCGCAATTGGCTAAGGTATTCCTTTTTCGTAAATAATCTATCCCAGCCCGAAAAAGGGGTAAACGTATACTGGGTAGATATCGTTTCGCAACCAAATTAACGAGTTCAAAACGACAAGCGACTCGACGATCTTTTCAGTTTTAGAGAGTTAGAAAAGAGCTAAAAGGTGACTCCAGCAGTGACTTTTTCATGTTTTTACCAAGTCTGAAAAAGTATAAAATACAACTCGTCTCTTAGTCATAACAATGTGAAAAACCTGTCGCTGCACAAAAAGACACCTATAAAACATATTCCTTGAAAATAATATGAAAATATATCGAAAAATATGTTTTAAAACCTATTTTAGGACTGTAAAAAGCTATAAAAGACCATAAATGGTAAAAAATATTTACTTTTCACTTTTACCTCTTTGCAGAGCAACAGTGACTCATTTCCCTTGCGATCTTCAGGCGACGATTGCGAACACTCCAGTGGACCAATCGAGATTCCGTCTTTTTCAAGTAAGAGCCGACTTCATTTGTCATCTTTTAAGCTATATTTTATTGCATTTAATTGTCATTTGGGATCCCTTAGGGGAGGATTGGAAAATTTTAGGGCATCGCAGTTGGCGCGGGTTTCGAGCATGAACCCACGCCAATCGGGCCCTTTCTACACAGGAGTCGCACCAACCGCACAACCCAAAATCCGCTTTAAATTTAAGAAAAGGCAACCAATAGACTGCAAATTTTAATACCCAAGGGAGCTTACAATGTTCCTATGATCACTTCATGCAGGTACAAAGCGAAAAAATATGGTAATCAAGTGGAAAGAGAGAGAAGATAGCAAAGAGAATGAACAAGTAATGGAAAATGAACAATGCATGAATGCCCTCAGGAATTATGGGCTCAAAAATTTCTTCTTGACACCGTGTCTCTGGGCTCAGCCTGAATTACTTTAGTATCTCATAAGAATTTGGGACAAAGATCAAGAAAAGTTTGTACTTCACGACCAAGAGCTTGAGCTTGAAGTATCTGATGTGTACTTCATCACTGGACTATCGCGTAGGGGTGCAGTCCCTATTCTGACTGGTAACCATCCTTTCAGGGAAAACATGACAATGGTAATGAACAAGTTGTGCCCAGGGGCACGGAAAGGAACAGGGAGCAGTAAAGTGGATATCCAGATTGTCCCTGATCTAGCACTAAGAGTAGTGCTGCACACTATCACACGGGCCACAGGATCGCAGGCACCACATGAGGCCACGAAGACACAATTACTTCTTGCTTCAGAGTGCATGAACTCGACCATCTTCAACTAGGCCAAGGCCGTAACCATGAACATCAAGCGACAACTCACCAAATGCAAGAAGACCAAACTAAAGCAGTTTGGGTATGGGTCGATCCTGGTATCGTTCTTCTTGGAACAATTACCCATATTCAAACATTAAGAGGTTATTGTCCCAATGCCACCACCCACAGAGCCATGGATGGCCTGATGGACTGCACGGATGCCTAGAGTAGGGGGTGGCCAAAAGATGTCCTGGAGCCCAAATTTTTTTTATTGGCTCCATCGACAATTGATTGTCATGGAGGATTGGCCCTACACTGGCACAGACTTCACCGGTGACCCAGACCTCCCACTCCCAGAGGGAGAGGATTGGGACGAAGAGCTAAGTGAGACTCATTTTTTATTTTCATGAGTTTATGATTTTTGGTATATATGCATGTTATGATATTTAATCTTATATGTGTGCAGATGTTTGCCTAGAGTGAACTGCAGGTATGTCACTGATAGCGAGGTGAAATCCTCGTGATTTCAATCCTCATGGTGAGGGCAGTGACGAGAAGATAGTACAGAACCTAGAGGGGATCACCCGTGGGATTCCAGACTATGCTCATTTTGACGATGTTCCTCGAGCCTATCAGAGGCACACTGTAGGAGTGCCAAGTTGTATCCACCGCTTGCTGAGGCGGTTGGTATTGGTGGTGACGTGCTATCATGAGCACCACGCCGATTAGGCACTTAGGATTTTATTTCTGCACATTTTTTAGAGACATGTTGTCTCACGATGTAACTGAAATAGACATATATATTTTTTGGGTTTTTATGATGCACACAATCTTAAACATGTGATATATATATATGCATCTATTTTCCATACATGGATCTTTGTACATGTGATGATGCTTTTATAAATTGCGCAAATGTCTATCTAGCACAATGTTAGCTATTGCATCTGTTAATGTATTCATTCATCTTGGTATATGTTGATAAGTAATGAAATAAAAATGTATTTCAAGTAAACTAATACGCAAATACAATCTCAAAATGCATGAGTTTCGAACCGAATAATGATCGTTCAGTTGAAGAACAACAAGTTGTGAATCCAACTTTACAAGCAATGCGCGTATGCTAATGTTGACTGCCTCGGTTAATAGTTCCAAAACTGCACTATATTCAGTGACATTGTTTGTAGCCGGTCCTAAGAAAATACCTTGTAATTTAATCAACTCACCAACAGGATTATAAATTACCCAGGCTGCTGAAGACAAGTTCCTGGTACTGCGGGAAGCACCATTCGCGAAACCGACGTAAGGGGAAATAGACATCTACATAGCAAAAAATACCCAATAAGTAGAAAAAAACTCACAAAGCACATCAAACCAAAGCATGCACACAAAATGAAAACAATCACCTATGTACACATATCACACTGAATGACTCAAGAATAATATTTTTTCAGGTACAACCCATTTCTGGGTTGTGATAAAGGACAACCTTCATAATCAATAAGATCATAAGCCCCATTATGTAACACACGTTTAATGATGTAGGGCCCATGCCACATGGGTTGGAATTTTCCTACCCCTAGCTTTTCATGAGCTTGGTCGAATAGGAGAACAAGATTGCCCTCAATAAAAGAACTAGGAGAAATTGTTTGGTCAAAATGGGCTTTGACTCGCTTCTTTTGTGCTTCGATGACCAAGGTAGCTAAGTGACGAGTTTCGTCCAATCTCTTTAAGTAGAGGAGACGTTCTTCTTCAGGAGAAGTATCGGGCAGTAATTCCACAGCTAATTTAAGTGAAGGGATTTCACATTCAATTGGAAGCGTAGCTTCTAGACCATATACTAACTGGAATGGGGTAAATTGTATTGCATTCTTGATCGACGTTTGGTAAGCCCATAGAGTTGAAAACAACATGAGATGCCAGTTTGATTTGTGGATCTTGATTGTTCGTTGAAGCATTGTAACAAGGACCTTGTTTATAGCTTCAACTTGGCCATTAGCTTAAGGATAATAAGGCGTTGAGTTGTCGTGACATAGACCCAACTTAGACATCAGCTCTGCCATCATATAATCCCAAAAATGAGAGCCATGATCGGTAACGATGGCTTGAGGGACACCAAACCGAGCAATAACATGATTGAATATGAACTGTGCCACTTTCTTAACGTCCGTAGCCACTGTAGGCATTGCTTTGGCTCATTTCGTAAAATAATCGACGGCGACGATAATATAGGCATGCCCCCCCAGTCGAACGAGGGTTACACGTCATAAAATATATGCCCCATTTGGCAAAAGGACCAACAGTAATGACATGGTGTAAAGGAACAGGTGGTGCACGCATCTTGCGTTGATAAATCTGGCACGCATGGCATTTACGTACTGCAACAATGCAATCTTTAAAAATGGAAAGCTAGAAATAGCCAACATGAAGGATCTTCTATGCATTGGCATAACTAGACATGTGACCACCACAGGCGCCACTGTGGTAGTCATTTAAAACCTTCTTTGCTTCCTCGAGGGTCAGACATCAGCGAAGTATAGAATCGACTCTGACACGATAAAGGGTATCTCCAACAATACAATAATGTTGTGATTGATACCGAATGCGGCGTCGGGCATCCTTCGTTAACTCAGACCTAAAAGTATAGGTTTGGAGGTACACGATGATATCACCATACCACGGATCGAGGATGTTTATCAAGAAAAGAGTTTCATCCGGAATATGATCCTCGGAGGAAGAAGGAGTAGAGTTAGCGAGGAGGGAACAAATCAAATCTACGAAAACAAGTGATTTCTTCGATTTTGTGGTAGTGAACTCCAAATCAAACTCTTGGAGGATTACAATCCACTTTGATTACTTTCCCCTCAGCAACTGCTAAGACAGAATATAAGTCATGGGGTTACAATTAGAAATCACGGTCACCATGCATAAAAGAATTTAATGACGAAAATGCTGGACAGCCTAGACCGCAGCTAGCGCTAACTTCTTGACATGTACGTAACGTGTTTCAGGCTCGAGAAGGTTCCGAGACAAGAAGTAAATGACATGCTCGTTATCGTCATCATCATCTTGAACTAAAACCATGGCGATCGTACTGAAGGCAACAGCTAGGTAGAGGGTGAAATCACGATGGTAATTTGTAGGACGTTATAGAGGAGCATTGACAAGCAATGTCTTAAGTCTATCAAAAGACTAATAAGCAATCTCATCCCAATAGAAAGGGACGTCTTGCTTTAAAATTTGTGTAAATCCTTTGGCTACATTGGCGTAGTTCGGGATGAAATGACGTAGGAAATTGGCTTTCCCTTGGAGAGTCTGGAGCTGGTGTAATGAGGACGGGGAGGAGAGATTAACAATAGCCTCAACCTTAAGAGGATCAAGGCGAATTCCATCTTTAGATATGATAAACCCTAAAAGTCTACTGGATTTGACACAGAAAATGCATTTATGCAGATTAAACCTAATGTTGTAGCATCCAACAAAGAAATATTTGACGGAGATGTTGTGGGTGGTCTTTCCGCGTAACTGAATGAGCCGGAAGATCATCCAGGTATGGTTGTACAATATGCCAAATATCATGAAAGGAATAAGACATCGCACATTGGAACGTATCCCCGGCATTATTCAAGCCAAAAGGGAGTTTCTTATATGCGAACGTTCCCCATGGACAAATAAAAGAGGTCTTGTGTTGATCCGATGGGAGAATGTTGATCTAGTTATATCAGAAAAATCGTCCATAAGGGAGAATATTTCACTCCCCGCACAATCGTCGATGATCTAATCGATAAATGGGGTGGGATAGTTATCCTTAGGATAGGCCTGATTGATATTGCGATAATCAACACAAACATGAATTGCACCTTGCTTCTCATCCACAAGAAAAATATTAGAAACCCATTCAGTTAGGGGAATCAGATAAATGAAACCCGCTTTAAGAAGTTTTTCAACTTTAGCTTTGATAGTAGCGGCTTTTCAAGGATGCACAGGACGAAGACGCTGGCGAACAGGCTTCTCACCTGGGTAGGTGGGAATCTCGTGCACCACAATACTGGGTCGATTCTAGGCATTTATTCGTAAGACCAAGAGAAAACATCATAGAATTCGTGAAAGAGACTAGTGTACACTTGGACTTCCTCGGAACAGCAAGTGACTCCTACATGGATGTTCTCGACAATCCCTGGTTTGACAGAAATGTCGATAGGCATCATTTGAGTAATATTCCCCAAGTTACCTTCCGTAAAGACTTCATGAGTCAAAATAGGTGTTTGAAGTGGCGGAGAAGGAACTTGAGACGCAAAGTGCTCTAGACAGTTAAACATGGCTCCGAGGCAAGGCATAAACGAGGAACGATGATGCCCATCACTCCATGGTAGATCCTTGAGAGACATGGTTTCCATGATAGCCTCATCGGATGGAAACACTTCTTTCAAAGGATCTGGTGAATCCACATCACCAAGCCAGGGGGATTGAGAAAACACTTTGAGAGACATGCTCGAAGGAGCAGCTTCAGGAGGGGGAGAATATGATGTAGTTGTAAGCTCACAATAATTAATTCTGATTGGACTAAGCGGAATTAAATCTCTGAATGAATCAACCTGTTCAGGTGAAGGGATGATCCAAGGGTCATCTTACCGAGAGATCATATTGAATTTAACGGTATTTGATGGCGCAAAGGGGAAAATACCCATGAGAGTGGGATCTTTGAAAAGACCCGTCCCTATACTATTAGGGAGATTAGGAATTTGATCCATGTATGGCATGTTGTTCTTGAAAGACGAGGTAAATAATGACAACTGATCGACAGTAATAATTTTTCCCTCATGTGAAAACTTCAGAAGTCAAAAGAGGGTGGACGGAATGCACAGTTGACTGTCTTTCCTTGCAATGTGATCAGCAAGTTCGTGAGAACACCCAAGGGTTTTGATTCCCTTCCATTGAATTCCTCAAGAGCATGGGGTGATGAAGTCAAGGTTGGAGAGGCAATAGCGTTCCAGAAAGCAGATGACATGATGCAGGTAGATGCACCTTCGACCACTACGGCCCTATGGATGTTGAGACCATTGATACCGACTTGTATAAAAAGCGCAATCTAGTGCGAAAGTCAGGGGAAGAAATTCTCTAAGTCGAAGGTGAGAAGGCTAGAATTAGCAGGATCAATCCCGTCGATCGCAAATAATAAACCTTTTTTTGAGATGGGCAACTCTGAAGTACTTCTAACGCGGACATTGTGGAAGGTGCCTGTGCTAAATCCTCAACAATACTGTAATGCTGAGCAGCACGGGCATTAGGATTATAAGAAGATTTTCAAAGAAAACCTTTAGAAGGTGGCCATACAATGGGTTCAACACTGGGCCATTCAACTCAAGAGGACCAGAGGCACGTGGGGGAGGAAGGCCATCAACGACTTCCTTCCCAGCTGCCTGGCGTGATCTGGCATAATCCTTCGACCAAGTAGAGATGGAAATGGGTGCGAACTGTTCATCATGAATACCTGAGAGCCAAACGGTACAGATGGCGTAGGTTGCTCAACCATCTGGGTCTACTGAGATGGAAAAGGTTCATTAAGAACTGCCGAATATCCCTTAATGCCTTTGAATAGTTGACTAACCTCGGATCGTCTAGGACAATCCTTAGTGTAGTAGTTCTCATCACAAATCAGGCAGGGATACTTCGGCTTTTGCTGTGAACCATCATCAGCACGAGGTTTAGATGATTCTGGTTTTGGGGCATCAGATTTGGCCTTGCCTTTTCCCTTATTTCTCCCCTTGGAAGTCTTGTCCGCAGGATTGGCCTGAATGACGTTGACCTCCGAGGTTTTACCAGAATCTGGAGTAGCCTGAGGAGCATAATTATTGGAAGAATTTGATTTCTGCTTCCCATTGGAAGACTTGCGTGAAGTCTGAGATACGGAACCAATAACGCTATCAACTAATGGGGTAGCCAACACTTTATAGGTCCCAAGTCGTGGAGCTTCAGTCAAGATGTCATACAAAATGGCCGATTGAGAGTACACTAAATCTAGGTACTGGGCATGAGTGATGGCTTGTTCCTTGGTTACACATGCCCCCATGGCAATATCTTTCACAATTTGATTGACAAAAGAGGTAGTGAACCAATGAGTAAGAAGCTGATTAGGAATTTCAAACTTTATCAGATGACGATGCCTTCTCCATTCATGAATATTGTCCAAGATATGGGTAGCCCAGTCCTGTTTCAAGAATGTGAGAAGATGCGTCCCGGCTTCATAACGAACCGACAACTAGAAATGAGTCAGGAATTCCATAGCAAGAGTGTTAAAATCTTGAAAAAAATCCACGAGGCAATTCGATATACCACTTTGTAGCAGCTCTGGTAAGAGTGCGCTGGAAAATACAGAGTTGAACAGAGTCATCCACACAAGAATTCGAAGAACACCATAAATGGTATGTCATGACATGTGCTTGGGGGTTTTCTCTAGACTTGCCCTCAAACTTGGGGCAATCACCAAGAACCTTCATTGGAATCGGAGGCCAAAAATAATTATGAAGAATGGGATCATTTGTCAATTTGGACACGTCTAGTAACTCCAACATGGCGAGGAAAGGTGACTGCGGATTAAAATGCATTGTAGGTCCTCAATAAGGACCTGTAACCATACTCCACCCTGCTTGAGTATAACTCTGCCCCCATTGGTTCTGTCCCAAAGGATTCAGACCATAGGGGGTATAAGCCAGATAATTCGATTGATATGGCAGCTGAGGACCAGGATACGAGGGTTGAAAACTAGGATACTAATTCTGAGTATACGTGGGTCCTGATTGAGCAGCATAAGGATTTTGCTATGGAGTATAAGTATAACCTGGCGATTGAGGGTTATAAGGAGGACCTTGAGGCGGGTTGCAAACCGACCGATATTGACCTTGAGGAAAATAACTGCCTTGGGGTCAAACAGGTTGTTTATAAGTGGGCCCCTGCTGAGTTGGATACGTCGGTCACAGCGGTTGATTTGGCTGCTGCATAGAGTAGAGCGGAGGCTGAGCATGGTAAATAGGCTGTGCAGGTTGACCCAACTGAACAGGTTGACCTGACAGATGAGGGCCACCAGGTTGCCCCTGCGGAGCAAGTTGGCCTGATGGCTGCGATGGGCCAGATTGTACCTGATAACCAAGTTGACTTGGAGCAGGACCAAAAGATGGTCCTGGCTGTGCAACGTTTGGATCGATTGGAAGATATGGATGTTGATATTGCACGAAAGGTTGAGATGGATGGATCTGCCCCCGAGGACCATGTGAAGGTCCGGGTTGATACCCCGATGGCCCAACTAGCGCTTGAGGCTACCCAGGTGGGATCACAGGCTGAGCTTGTAAAGGTTGACCTGGAGGATTGTAAGGCTGCCCTTGCGGGCCATAAAACAATCCTTGCTGGACCGAAGGTTGGCCCTGTAAGGGTTTCCCTTGTGGGTCGTACGCATACCCTTGCTGCATCAAAGGTTTCCCCTGAAAGGGTTGTCCTTTTTGGTCATAAGCATATCCCTGCTAAACCGAAGGTTGTCCCTAAAAGGGTTGTCCTTTCCGATTAGAGGGTTGCACAGGCTAGGTAGGTATAAAACCAGAAAGAAACTAATAAGCCTCAAGAGAATGAAAATAGAGAGGGTTTCCCTACTCGTCATGATGAAATGGAAGTGAATAAATTTGGGTACCATCCTCTCCATAATGAGAAAAATAAGATCGATAAGGATCCTGAGGGGACTAATAAGTTTGGGAGCTCTGCTGCTGAATAGCCAACCGATACTCCTCAAACGAAAGGCTGTCAGGGATTGCCATGGCAATCAAAGTCTCTACCAAAGTGGAAATTGTTGACGACTAAGCAGTGACAACCAGTGTCGATGCAGCCACACAAACAGTAGGCTTAGTTGGGACAGATGTGACAAAAGGTGACAACGAGACAAGTGTCATCGGCGACACTCCTAATGATGGCAGAACCAGACCCTTTGGCAGGGTTGATGCTACCATGGAGGCAATACTGGCTATAATCTGACCCAAAGACCTATATCTAGCTGGAAGTGACACCAGTGGTGAAGATGGAACAGGCTCTTCAAGGACGTCTTCAGGGAAGAGTTGGTATTGTTCATAAGAAACTGGAATACCCTCAGTGCCATTAGGACTAGAAAAATCCATGTCTAAATCCACCGTAAGATCTTGCAAAAGAGTACGGGGGCTAGGAGGTATGATAGTAGCCAAAAATGGTGATCCCGATGTAAGATGGGGAAAATGTTCCCCAACCCAAAATCCAAACCAAGCGTTCGAAAGAGGCCAATTGAATTCAACTGGTTCTCCAAAGGGGTGCTCTGACGAGATGATAGGTGGTTGGAGATCAGCAAACCCAGAGGTCTGAGAAGTTTCATATGAATCGTTTGAAAAAGGACTACCAGTAGACGAAACCGATGGTTCTGCCACTGTGAATGTAGCACACAAAAAAGGGGGAATAATATCAAAAAGAAGACTCTTGATCAAAACCAAGGCAAACAATGACAGGCCAAGTAATCAAACTTTCAGGGAATGTAATCGTAGGTAGTTTATTTTACCACATTGAAACTAAATATTGTTGTTTCATGTTTTAAGAGTCAAGAAACAGTCAAAGATGACTCTAGTCTCTTTTGGTTTTAAACTAGCTCGAAAGGACAAGTGCTCGATGATCTTTTCAAATTTATGGAGTCAATAAAGATAAAAATTGACTGCTCAAGTAGTCTAGGTAAAAGGGTGTACCAGGCTCCCGTGAACTGCCATATACACCTTGGTTATAAAATGAAAGAAAGATCAACCAAGGACTTGACGTACGTACAGGTAGTCTCCCCGAATGCTGTGTTCGATGTATCATGATTACGAGGCGGCAAACTCAACTTCCTACGGATAAAAGGATTGCAACCTAAAGGGGTCTCCCTTTATATACTCGATAGTATGGGGAGCGTAAGTTCGTACTAGCGATGTCTGAAGCCAGATGGCGAGCAACAGTTGCTAGGTTTTAAGACGCTAGAACACATATCTAGCTTAGACCACCAAATGTTCCATTAAGTTTCAATGTTGCCTTAGGTTAATTGAATAAATTTTAAGTTGATCTTGTATTTGTGTTTCAATTCCAAGGTCCTACCGAATGTTGGATCTCACAAATCTCTGAATGCAAGCTACATGCCATAAAATACCATTTCGTTCAATGAAGAGCTATCTACAAGAAAGTTATAGGTTGTCAAGTGATAGCAACAATCCAAAACATGCGAAAACATCCACTACAATACTTGATGCAAATTAATGAAAACGAGAAACCTTTCCTAGAATGCCCAATACTAGTTATGAAAAAGATCTTTCAATTCCACGATGCAAACAAAAATGCAAGCACAAAATCTATTTTTTTTTTTTTCAATGTAATAGAGCAAATAGTGCACTAAATAACATGAAAAACGAATCTTCACACTAGTTCGAGAATTCTAATGCAAGATTCTAAGTGAAACAATTCGATCAACTCACAAGCAAACAAAAAAAAGACTCAAACCAATGTCACAATCTTTCAAATCGAAGAAAGATGTCAAAACAGACCCATACAAGAAATGTGAGCTATGCTTGGAGTAACAGGAAGCAAAACTGAATGAAAGAGACAAGACTCACTCAAGGCTCATTTCACCAAAAGAAACCACTCAAAATGGATCCAGGTGTTCAATGCAATCAAGAAAATAACGAAGGTGACCACGAAACAAGAGACCCAAACTCCTAGAGGAGGCTCAACATATCAAAGCGCTAGAAAGTCTTAAAGCCATGATGCTAAAAGAAATGGAAAAACAACCGAAGGAAGAAGCCTGAACACAGTCACAAACAAACCTAATGCATTCAAATCAAGCCAAGAAAACACCTAGAGACACCAGGATGGACCAAAAAGTCCAAAACAGGGAAAACCCTAGCACCTTCAAGAATTGGCGTGATTGTCTAGCTGTAATCCGCGCTAGAAAGGGGATGGTGCAGGTGATGAATTGTCAACTAGTGCTAGTGGGCATGACTGTCAGACTGGAAACCACACCAATCAAGCCAATCTTGAAAAGATGAAAATTTTGGAAAAACAGAGGTTAGATCTAATCCTTTGGGGCTTAACTGGGGTCTAAGACTCAACAAAACAACCAAAAAGGGCAAGCTAAGAAATCAAAGACCAAGAAGAAGATCTAATAGATGAAAGACAAACTCGCACTGAGTCACCAATGGAGTCGTCAACTTGTTACTCAGGTAAATCCCCTCTGCGGACAAAGGCGATCCCATTAGCCCTAGGGTGGGTCTCGAAACAAGGAATCATGCTAGAGTGTAGGTCCCTATATACTTGAATGAAAAGGATGCGATAAGATGGCCTACCTGTGGTCCAAATTTATCGTCAGTCCCTATAGTGATGATGAGAGTCGCTCGTTCTTGATCGAATTCAAGTCACAATCCTTTTGCCTATCGCGCTTAGACACTTGCACAGAGATCAGAAAACGACAACCACATACCATATACTAATTCCATTCAACATCTACTAATCAGTCAAAGAAGACTAGCATATTGCATTTGATATAGACAAAACACAAGACGGGAACCAGACAATAGTCACTTATATTAATAGGTAGAGAGAAGAGATACAACCATGCTCTGATGCTGCAGTCTCCTCCAGCGGGGCTCGGGCAAAGCACTTATTAAATCTCGTCAGGGAATTTGGATGGGATAAGGGACCTCTTGATGGACTTCCTTCTTGATCTACCTTCTCAGTTATTCGACTATGGCTTAGTTATCCAAGTTCAGCACTTCAGCTACATAATCCTCTTTGTTCAGCCAACTTTCATGATGGGGGAAACCTCATTTATATAGGGGGAGAGGGAGAGGTTAGGATCCCTATAATCATGGAAGGGACACCTATCTTCTAGGAGTGTCCCTTAAGAGGAGGAAACCACTACCTAAAGAGAGAGATCCATGGTTCACCCAGTTAACCACTTCTTGTGACTCATCCTAGATGTGGTTGAAAGAAACTTCCGCCTCTATTTTGTTAAAAAACATTCCCAAAAAGGCTAGCGTGGGTACAACAAAGGGACAGAGCACCAGTTGGCGCAACCTCTAGTGTACTTTCTCCACATTGGTGCGAGGGGTGAACTGGCTACCCGCGCCAATGCCAAAACATGGGTTTTTATGGGGTTTTTGAGAAAGTCTTCTACAGAAGAAATGATGTTCTTGTATAGAAGGATGTAGGGAAGGTTCTTGCAGAGGATGACACTCCTCACAGGTCACGGGAAAGATCCTCCAATATGCAAGGTGAGGGATTGCAGGGTCAGTAACAAATTGTTGTGTAACAGAAAGGCATAACCAGCCATTCAAAAAGGCCCTCCTTGGCTTTGAAGGTAGTCTTACACACATCAGAGGGTTCGATTGGTACATGGTAATACCTGGAATTCAAGTCGATCTTGCTAAAATATTTGGCCCCTTTGATTTGCTCCAGAAGGTCATTAATTTGAGGGATTGGGTCTTTATTCTGGACAGTGATATTTTTCAGCACCTGATAGTCAATACGGAGTCTCCAAGCCCCATCCTTCCTCTGTACCAACACGATTGGGCTACTAGAGGGCGATGAACTCGTCTGGATGTGACCTTTATACAATAGTTCCTAAATCTGCCTCTTAAGTTCATTGTTCTCGAGAACAGAGTGTCGATAGATCGGTCCATTAGGCAGCGACACAACTGGGGTTAGATTAATGGGGTGCTTGACCTGACAGTGCAGAGGCACCCATGTGGGTGAGGTGAAGATGTCCCTGTACTCCTCCACGACATTGTCCATTTGTTTTTGTCGTGTGGAGGAGATTTTTCTAGAGGTTGTAGCCACAATCTTCTTTTTGTCCTGGGGGCAGATCATTAGGAAAAAAAATTTCCTGGTTTTGGAAATGAGCTTATTGCATTTTTTTGCAGTACCCAAAGAGATAGCGGTAGGTGGTGGTACCTTTGGTATCCTGTAAAAACTATTTCCCAAAGTAACAGTAATAGCGCGAGGCTGGGAGTCATACACAACATGTCGCTTCCACAAGTACGGTTGGCTTAATTATACATCACAAACATTAAGAGGAGCAATGTCACATAATATCTCATCCGTGAAGGGCTTGATGTTGTAGGGAAGGCGACACTCTTGGCTGACACGGAGATCTCGTCCTTGGAGAAGCCACCCGATGGTGTACAAATGTGGCTGTGCTCTGGCCGAAAAACCCAACTGCTTCATGACCTTTGCTGAAATGATGTTCTTTTGGCTCCCACTGTCGAAAATGAATTCTAGTGGGGAACCCTTTAACCGAATTTTAGAGTGGAAGAGACACTCCTCCTCCATATCTTTCAGTTCCTCCTTCTAGATCTTCGTAGTGGAAATGATGGCCTTTGGCTCTGCATCATTGATCTGATTTCCTTTGTCATTCCCATTGTCAGTTTCTAATTTAGATTCAGAGCATGCATTTGATTCACAAGCCCTCATGTCGGCCACCAACGACTGCTTGGCCTGACACTCACTTGTGTTGTGAGTGAAGCTCTTATGGAACTCACACCACTTTCCCATGTCCTTATTTCGCTTTGCGGTGCTGTTTTTTGCTTGTGGCTTCGTTAGGTTGTTTTGGGCGACCATGCCTTGGCTTTGTCCTTTGTTCTATGGTTTTGGGACACCTTTCCCTTGCTTTTGATTCTTCGATCCAAAGTCTCGTTTCTTCTGTATGAATTTCTGCTAAATCTTGGTAGCATACCAATATGTTGTGCCAAGTGAGGAGATGTCGAGGAACTGCATTTCCTCCTGAATGTATATGTGTAAAAACTGTGGTACTTCAGCACCAAATGTTTCTCTGAATCTTTGATACCCAACTTTGTGCACATGGTATGGAACAAATTCCTAAACTCATGCACATCTTGATCCCTTTGTTGCCGTAGCATAGTCCATTGTATGTACTTGTCCTCATAGCTCCCCATGGGATATTATTGTTCCTTGATGGCATCTTGGAAAGAATTCCAAGTGGGTATGGCCAGAATAGAGAGAGTTCCATATCATCCTTTTTCTCAGGGTAGGTTTCCCACCAGTCCTTGACAAGGGTGTAAGCTTTGAGGAGTGAAAAAATAATCTTCTCCCAGTCGGAAAAGTCATTAACCGAGAAATATCCTTCTAATAGATTCAAACATCTATCTACTGCATCTGCATCTATTTGGCCCTCAAATATGGGAATGTCAAAGTTTACTTGTACCTTAAAGGGAGTCGCGCCTCCAAACTGGCTGTTGGATGCAAATGCGTTGCCGATGGGTAGTCGTTGAAGGATTTGGGAAAATTTATCCATCATCGCATTCCTTTGTTTTTCGAGGGCCTCCTCGAGCAATATTTTAATAGGATCTCCTGCTCCCTCATCTCCCATGGGCAGTCGTCAGGGTTTGCGAGGTTGATCTTACAAAGGTTAAGCCAGATCGAGCCCTAACTCCTTATACCCCGACCTCATTGGGAAAATGCAAAGAAGGATCGAGAAAGAGCAGACCACTCTGATACCACTGATCCGAATTTATGTAGGAATGCAGCAGAATATACATATAACCATAAATACAAAGATGCAATGCAACTAACACTTCATTTCATTAATACCAAAGAACTGAAATTTTCTTAGAGACAAAAAGGAAATAAACTAGCTAGGACACTGGTAGCTTATCTATGAGAAGAGATGTGGTGGCTACAGGTCTCTGAACTATGTTATAATGAGGCTTGAGGGCTTATTTATTATTGAGAAACAATGGAAAACCCTAAACATCGAAAAACCTAACCCTAGGAGATGAAGCGCCAAAACTATGGGCCCCGTTTGGGTATATTTGTACATCAACTTCCTGGGGACGTAACTTTGGCATACGATCTCTGTTTGATGCGCTCAATACCTCGTTAGAAATATCTATCCAAAGACTACAAATTTTTAGTGAGCAACATTGGTCCATGGACCCAACATCGGTCCATGGACCCATTTTGCTCCCAGTTTTCCCAAAAACATCATTTAGGGCCTCAAAACGGCTTTGGAAGTCTAGGACCAAAAAAACTACTAAAAATAGTAAATTGTGTTATAATTAAGAAAACTGAAAAACTGAAAGAAAAAATGGTGGGGCCCCAAATTGAAAGGTGGGTGGCCACCAATATCCACCTCGATCAAAATTTCTCATGTTTAATCAGAGGGTTCTCATTTCCACAAAAGTTCCCAAAAATTGCTCGGGAATGCTTACTTATTTCCTACAATCAATGTCCAAGTGTCTCAGATGTGACATCTTGTAGAGTTCGGATAAGCACATTTTATGGTCGTGCGATTTCGATTTTTCTTTACGAGCATGTTGCTCATGCCCCCAAGTGATATTTTATCAATTGTATAGATTTAGACTCAACAAGGAAGTGATCTCAAAGAGGCAACATGGGAGATATCTTAAATTCCAGCACCAACTCAGATTCATGTATTCCATATGTTTGAGACTACCCATCACGGAATGCAAGTGCTTTAAATTCCAACACCTGGAAAGATCAATTATCTGAAGCCTTCTAAGATTCTTCATAGACCTCCAAAGCCTTGTAATATTTTTTCGTGAAACTTTCAAGCTCACAAGGTTTTTCAGGGATCCTATATATTCTGACAATGACCAAAATATCCCAACTGAGATCAAGTATTCTAAAGCACTAAAGGTTTGTTAAGAATTGATATGGAACCTATTTTAAACACTTATTGTTGCTCAACAATAATGTGCCTAGTTTTGGGTAACAAAACCCTTCAGGAAGGGAGCTTGATGTTGTTTCTTACCAATGATATTCTTCTACGACCCTTGAATAGTCATCGCGTTGAATGGTTTGAAGGTGAAAATGAAAAGGCAGGTAGCGCTACCGATGGACCTTGCTCCTGCTTGTTGAGATCAACAACTCATATTTCATCACAATACCAAAACATTTTTCTATTACTTCTGAAAATAGAAAAAGTACTTTGTTACTTCTGAAGCTCATGTTCATGGTAACATAGTATTCTTTTGTAACATTTCTCGTCTTTGTGCCCCACTAGCAATCACACCTCCATGACAACAACATATCCTCTCCATGTCCTAGCTAGAATATTCTAAAACTCACAACACTACTTTATTTCTATTAGAATTTCCATAAAATGATCTTTACGACTCCTTCCTTAGAACTTACTACTCAATGAAAAAAAATCAGCAACATCATCAGAAATTAGTTGATATATGCAAAAACCTTTCAAAGATGAGACTATCAAAACCTTCTTTCAAATTGGTCACGAAGTTGCATCTGCTCAGTTGCATCGCGAAGTCGCCTTGAAGCCATTGATGACAAAAATGTGTAGGGTAGCATTACCGCACTATGGTTGTTGCGATGCTTGCATTCGACAAACCATGAAATGGTGCTTGTTGTGTGATTGAGAATTAACATGTTTTTGTACAAAGGAATTTGTGTGAGTTTGTTATGGTCAGTGCCTTGTAGAGGGACCATTTCTCTATCTCCTAATTTCCTAACCTGGGAAATTGCTTGATTCCATTCTTTTGAATTGTGAAGAATGGCACACAGTGTCCTTGATATCAAATCCATGTCATACAATTTATCCATTGCATAGAAGTTGGATGCCCATATTTCTTGGGTGCTTGCATTTGAGTGGTGAAGAATCCCTTTGTCATTGTGGATGCGGTTGATACACATGTGGGAAGGCATGTAGAAGGTCTTGTGGAGGAACATTGCTTCTTCAAGGGCACATCTCAGGCTACATTCCTCATGATCTAATCCCTCAAAGGCTTCATAGTGCTTCCGTGGGCAGTTTATTTTGTTGCCCCAATACAAGTAACGAACGAACCAAGCTTTTGAAGAAGACCCACTAGACCCTTCATGGAAAATTCTAGATCCATTGTCTCCAATCGTGCTTTCAGTTCCTGAAATGGAAGAAGAGATGACTAACAACATGATGTCGATGCAACGAATTACTGAGTAATAATAGAGGTGAGTACATGTGCCTAGGAGATGACGTTAAAGACGTAAAGGGGTCAATTGCATTTGAAACTATGGACTTCGACATTGGGAAGGGAAGTTGTGCCTTCAATGACTAGATTTTGTTCAATTTCTTAAGATAACAACTAGTTTGCATTCGAGATATGCTCATTCGTTCTCTTCATCCAAGCGTGCATTCCTGGTTAACTGAAGAGGCCTTATAAAAACCTAAGGAACAAGAAATAAAGTGATTGGAGAATTAAACATGCAACATTGCCTGCTGCGGAAACCCGTGGACGTTAGGGCTTTCAAACTTGATGTCAATGCAATAACAACCTTCCGACTAGAGAAGAAAACGAATAGGAACAAGAGCAATGAGAAATAGCCATGTGTTAATTTTGGATAGTTTCGAGGACGAAGTTCAGGGCTTTTTATTTACTAGGGTGAACAGTGTCTTCTCATTAGCTAGGGTGAACAATGTCTACTCACTAGTGTCTACTCATTGGCTAGGGTGAACAATGTCTACTCACCCCAAACCGGTAGAGTCAAATCTTATATTAAATAATCAATTATGTTATTAAAATAATTGTTTTAATTTTATAAATCGAATCATGATGACAAACGTCACGTCACGTCATGCATAGCAAATGACATACAACGTCTTGAATGTTGCATCCTAGTTTTCCTGCCGTTTGCATTAAACCACCTCGTGATTGTTAGTGGGAAACATTAAGCTGCCTCTCTCACACGGGCCCACTAAGCTCGGCTGTCACATGGCTATACCACGGCATTCACACCATAATGATATGATAAAGCCAAAAGGAGTAGTCTACCGAGCCCGCGTTTTGGCCCGGAAAAGCTGCCCACCGGAAAACATTTCCTGCCCATCGCCGAGACCTGACATCTTTTCTGACATCGCCCATCGCGCTTGGGATCACCGTTCAGATCTCTCTCGTTCGTAAAAGGGGTGTGGGACAAATTTCATATCCGAGAGGGTCCCACAACCCCTGCCTCCTCCACGCCTCTCTACGAAACCAATGAATCGCTGTCCATGGCATGGCTTATGGTACATGGATGAGTATCATGGATCCCCATGTGTACAATAACTCCAAACAACCCCACATTTGAATTTGCCCGCCCATATTTTACATTTTTAATTTTCACTCTCTTTTTAATTTTCAATTTGCATGACATAGTGGAATGGCCTTCATTTGAATTTGCCCGCCCATATTTTACATTTTGAATTTTCACTCGCTAATTTCAATTTGCACGACATAGTTGAATGGCCTTCAAAAGTTGTTGATGATTGAACGAAATAGCTATTTATCATTATGAGCAATGGATTGTGTTCTATGTAGTTATGTGATACATAAAGGACTCATTAATCCAATTTACTCTCTTCCTTGATTTCTTGGATTTGAAAGGCCTTTGCCTCTTTCCCAAGCCTTGTGAATTCGCATGCCAAGATGCAAATCAGCTGTAGCATGACCCGGGACATTTTAGATATCAATTTATCCTCTACTTCGTCATGCATTTGCTCAAAATGTGTTGTAATTACAGGCTTCAGATATGTCCTCAGATATTTCTCCAAACGCATGTCTAGCACTTCCACTCGAAGACCAAATTCCTGCACTTGGCTTGGTGCCGCGGGAAGCGAAGAAGGGTATCAAAGTAAGGAGGGTCTCGGTCCAGCCTAGAACTTCTTTTGAATTCGACGTTTTAGCTGGAAATCAGAGTCTTTCTCAACTTTCTAGCGGATCGAAGCATGGTAAGCTTAACAGTGAGTACCGTTTTTCTCTATTGGCTTCTCACTTCGCTATTTCAATATGTTTTCCAGAGGAATTTTAAGCCTTTTTTTTGAAGAAAAGTCTTTTGAAAAATCTTTAATGGCAGATAATAAAACTAAGAGGCTTTAGGACATTGCAGTGGAGAGAAAGGAGTTGAGGAGGGTTTTCTCAATCTTTGACAAAAAGGAGTTGATCATCCAATAGGAGATGAAAAGGTCTTTCGAAAATCTTAGGAATGTGCATTGCCGAAGAGAAATTGCTCCACAAAATTTGAATAGTTGGCGTTGCTCCACATGATATCTAAACTTTGTCTCAGTGACTGCTAAAAAAAATATCTTATGATATATTTAATTGTTTTGGTTGTACTGTTTTGGTTTAAATTTATGGTCACTCTTAAAAATATCTTATGATATATTATATATTTAATATTTTTAATGAAATGTTTAAACTCTATATTATTTTGGTTTAAATTTCTTTTTCAGTCTTAAACCACTTTTGTCAGTTGTTGTTGCTGAGAAAACTCATTTCAATTATTTGTGGTTTAAATTTATCTGACAAATCATAAATGGCGCCATTAATTAGTTGGTTTTTTTAAAATCATAAATAACTGGTTATAAAACACAATTTAGATATGAAATATTATTAAAAATATTAGAAAATTGTTTTTTAATTCTAATGCTTTTCAAGAATTTGAATTTACTTATATATAATTTTAATAATAATAAATATAACTTAATTAAAATTTTTAACCAATATTAAATTATATAACACAATTTTAATGATTATTATTAAAGAAGTCTAAACCATATAGAATTATAAAAATTTATGAATAGATACATTGTTAAGCATATGGTTTGGAAAAACTTTGAGATGATGGGATCATGTGCATACTCTTATTTGTTAACTTATAAATGGTTTTGCAAAATGTAATAGATTTTTAGAATTAATTTTATTAGTAAGTTACTATCATTTAAATTCCTAATGTTTGAATGGTAATTTCAATATTTTAGATTTTTTTTATAGCTAAATTAATATAAAAATTATTAATTAGTGTCAGCTTATTTTAATTTTAAATTTATCATAAATTTAAAATAACTTAATTTTTATAATATGATTTTTTTTTCTTTTATTAAAAAACCTAAGTTATGTTTTCACATAAGAGATTCAATGTTAAGATCAATTTACATTGCATGCTCTAAGGTAAGAGGTATCTTAGTTTCAAGATTGTTCTAGAAGGTAGGAGGTATCTTAGATTCAAGATTGTTCTGAAGGATTTATTATTATTTTGTTTTATTGTCGAATGCTATTTTATTGAGGAAGAGGTCCATTCAAGGTATTTAGTTAGATAAGTTTTAAAATTGAAAATTCATCATTTTATTTTATTGAGGAATATTTTTTTTTTTTAAATAAGGTCAATTCAAGATACCTTGTTTTTCTAAGATTGTAAGCATCCAATATCAAAGTTGATAAAATATCATTATTTAAAAAGAAGACAACTAATTGGAAGTATCTTAGTCTCGTAAATTGGAGCGTCAAAGTGAAAACTTTATCATTATATAAGGAGGAGGCTAATTCAAGGTATCTTAGTCTCTTATATTACAAGTGTTAAATGTTAAAATTGAAAACTTAACATTATTATATTGAGTAAGAGTTTAAATTTGGAACTTATTATTATGTTATTAAGGGGAGTTGTCCAACTGCGTTTCCTTTTGGTGCTAAGATCTCTATCACCAACAACACTAATAGGAACATATTAATTTATTTGGAAAAACAGTATTTGGTTCCCTAATCACATCACAAGTGAACCTTTCCAATGCCCAAACTTATAATGATTAGCAGAGATGGTCCTCCTCCATTTCAATATTTATCCATTGAATAAGGGCTTAGGAGGAAAAATTCACATGTATTTCTCTCCTCAAATGGTGTACAAGGCAAGTTCACATGTATTTCTCTTGTCAATATAGTTTTCAAGTACAAATTCACATTTATCAAAAGAGTTGACAAACCATGAAAATATTATTGTGTGTTCCTTCTATTAAATAGTGTTTCATTCCCATTTTTCCATATGAAATAAAAGTTTTCAACACAAATAATTTTCCATGAGGATTGGCATTCTAGAACCCAAGGTAACTTGTCTCCTAGTTGCAAAAGTCTCCAAAAAATGGAATTGGGTAAAAGTTCACCATGGAAGGAATCAAACTTACACTAAATAGACTTGGAAAGGGAATATAACTAGAAAACATGTTTTACTTTTAGGTCAACTATACCATGGGTAATAACTATTTGAACTTTCAAAACCATGAATTTCTTATCAATGAGTAGGACCAAACCATGAAAGGAAATATTTTATAAGTCACTTGTTTCTAGAGGCTTTGCATCTTAAAATTCATGGTTTTCAACTTAGACTCTAGATTCTAGAGTTTATTGTACAATGTAATTTAGGATTGGCTTTAGACATAACCTATTGTCCATGTTTGGAGAGTTATCTTTGAGGCAATGATTATTCTTGTTTCATTTCCAATGCCTTCTCCAAGCTCAAAGCACTTATAAGCCTAACTTGATGAGGGGTGAGTTAGAAATAATATTTTGGAATCCACCAAAGAGTTCTTATTAGGGTTCTCCAATGCAAACTTGGCCTTTAGTCATGGTCATGGACTTCACTCCCTTTGTTATAGCCTATTTTGCCTACATTGATTGAGTTGTGAAAACCCTTGTCTTGTTGACCTTGATGCATAATGTTTTCCCTTGATTTTTCCTCTTTTACAACAGTGTCAATAGTTTTCCATTTACAACTTGCGACCTAACCCTAATTTACAGTGTCTAACCAAAGTTTTTGGCTGCAGCGCTTCCTTGCATAACTTACAACGCTGTTGAACTTTCTAGATTTTGTCATTTCCATGGAGATCAACTCCACTGATTTGCAAATGATTTAGTTTGGGTGAACTATTATAGAAGTTTCTTAACTTCTCTAGTCCCTAAGTGTCTAGATACATTCTCCTGGAGAGGGAAAAATGCCTATATAAACTAGTCATGTCAAGGATAAAGTAGATATAAAGAGTCAAAAATAGTGTGAGAGATCTGTCATTTTGTTGAGACAATGTTTGCTAGAGGAGACCTAGATTGCAGGTTGTAGAGGGTATATCTCATTTGAAAAGGGGAAATTCAATAATATTGAATGCATATGTGCATGAAAAACATTGCAATGAAATTTTTTATGTCTGTTACTTTGCACATCCATTCTCCGACAACCGTTACTATTACCTGTGTCAAAACTATTACACATGACATACTCAATAATTAATAATTGAGCATACCAAACCTTCTTTAATGTCACTGTGATACGTGTCATAAGAAACAAGAATCTACCATCTAAAATAAGTTTGAACTACCTGTGACCATGACAATCAGCTAAGAAAATATCAATAATAAATGCAAAGAGCAAACCGTTAAAGGTGAATTAGTCTAAAAGTTGGGAGTGTTGTATAGCTTCTATATTTATGCACTTCTGCTACCGACCACAAATTACTAGAGATGTTATTGAGGCACTATTCAAGCCGAGAATGTGATTTTATGCAACCTTAGCTTCAAAGATACATAGAAGATGCACATATATGTAAAATATGCACATATATGGAAGCCACGCTTATACAGAAACTATGCATATAAAAAATTCACACAAATTCTATATATATATATATATATATATATATATGTCTTTTATATCGTGTATATTTTGTATATGCACAATTGCACATATACGGAAGTTGTGCATATACAAAATATATGCGCGTATATGAAAGATATGCACATATACAGAAGATATGTGCATATATGGAGGTTGTTGTGAAAAAATTCTGTATATGCTCATATAAAAAAGTTGCATGTATATGATAGATGCACATATACAGGCGTTGCACATATATGAAAGTTGTGCATATCTTCTGTATATACACAACTTCCATATATGTGCAACTTCCATATATGCACATATTTGTTGTATATGTACAACTTCCGTATATGTACATATATTTCGTATATGTGCAACTTTCGTATATGCACATATACAAAAGATGCACATACACATAAATTGTGAGTAGCTTCTATAATATGCATATACGATAGTCTCCAGAAGTTGCACAACTTTCGTATATGCGCAACTTCCATATATGCATAACTTCCTTATATGTGCATATACTGAAGTTGTGCATATATGGAAGCTGTGCAACTTCTATATATGCACATATCTTCTGCATATGTGCAAATTTTGTATATGCTCATACAAACAAGCTGCATATATATATATATAAGTTGTGCACAATTTCCATAATATGCATATACGACAGTCTCTAGAAGTTTCACAGCTTCTGTATATGTGCAACTTATATATATGCACAACTTATGTTTATGTGCATATAGAAAAGCTGTGCATATAAAGAAGTTGTGCATATACGAAAGCTATGCATATCTAGATACAACCATATATGCTTATTACGGAAGTTGCCCACAACTTGTGTATATGCGTAGCTTTTGTATATGTGCATATACAGAAGTTGCACATATACAAAAGTTGTGAAACTTTTGGATTTTGTCGTATATACATATTACGGAAGTTGCGCACAACTTTTGTATATGCATAACTTCTGTATATGTGCATATACAAAATTTGTGCATATATACTAAAGATATGTACATATATGGTGCTACGTAGACCATGTAGACCATGTTCCGTGCTCTACCATGATATGGTGTTATGTAAACCATGTTATAAAAGGTTATGTAGACCTATAACTTAAGTAATAGATTTTCGCTCACTTGCAGAAAAACTTTACACTAACAACAAGGCAACATATTAAGGGTCTCCAGTAAATCTTCTTTGATAACATTTAACAAATTTAATCTAATGTCAATGTGAGTCAGTATAGGGGTAGATGTGTAGGCATAAATGTTTAACATTTAACATAAGCTTTTAACATTTATATGTTTGTTGAATTTTAAAAAATTAAAAAATGAAAGTAACAAAAATAAGTTAAAAGTAATAAATAAAAAGTTAGAAGTAACATAAAACCCGATGCATGTAAACATTTAAATGTTGGATCACTTAATAATAAAATGTTAAAGTTAAAGTCAAATTGGTATATTTTGATTTTGTTATTAACTTGTGAATAAGATTTGTTACCATACCATGTGCCAATACCATGGCTTATCAATACCACATGCAGAAAAACCATAGCTTATTTCACAATCAAAATATTTTATAAGAATATGACACAATTCTTAACCATGGATATTCACCCTCGGATATTATTAACATGTAAATAGGCTTTGTTATAATACCATGGGCTAATACTATGACTTATCAATACCACATGCCCAAAAAAACACAACTTATTTCACAATCAAAATATTTTAATTTTATTTAATTTTATAATATTTATTTAATTAAATATAAAATGAAAAAGGTTTCATTACTTTTGATATATATCTAAACCCTCTATCTTCACAACTACTAAAAATCCTATAGTAGAAATTAAATCAAGATTTCAAGAAAATAAAAATGAAAATACTTTTATATATAAAGATGTGAAATTTATATAATATAAATAATATTACTAAGAACCAACATAGAACCATCTTAACTAAGGATCCAAGCAACTAGAGCAAACAAATTGACTAACAATATTAGACAAAAGGTAGTGCATAATTGTTTTAATTTTTCCATTATTGTATCCACTAGAGAAAACAAATTGACTAACAATAGTAGAGGAAAGGTAGTGCATAATTGTTTTAAGTTTTCCATTATTGTATTTTCTTTGACATGATTGAAATATAGGCTTAATATTTTACAAAGAATTTAGTTTTTTTTTTTTTTTTACTTTCTTAAACACAATATCATGGAATCAAATTGAAGAGAGGGGGGATTGGAGATAGGGAGGGAGGGAGAGAGAGATGAATGGAGATAGTGACAAAGGTGGAGGGTGAAGAGAGGGAATGATGGAGGAGGAAGAGAGAGAGAGAGAGAGAGAGAGTTGGAGGGGGGAAGAGATAGAGGAAAGAATAAATACATAGAGAGATAGAGTTGGAGAAAGAGAGGGAGTGACAAAGGAGAGATGGGGAGAGAGTGAGGGAGAGAGGAGAGGAGAGAGATAGGGAGAGAAGGGGAAAAAAGAGAGGGAGACACAAAGATGGAGAGGAGAGAGGAAAGGAGATAGGGAGGGAGATACTGACAGAGTTAGAGGGAAGAGAGAGTGTGTGATGGGGGAGGGGGGAGAGATAAAGGGAAGTTGGAGAGAATGATAGAGATAGAGGACTCAATTAAGAGGAGAGAGGGTTAGAGTTGGAGGCAAAGAGACATGGAGGAAAGAAGAAATACACAAAAGGATAAAGGTGGAGAGAGGGGAGGTGATAAGGGAAATATGGAGAGAGAGTGAGGGATAGAGGAGAGTGGGAGGGAAGAGGGAGAGGAGAGGTAGAGTGAGAGGGAGAGGGAGAGGAGAGTTAGAGAGAGAGAAGGACGAGAGAGACTGAGAGAGGGTATGTTTTTGGGTGAGATAGAGAGGGGGAATAAAAAAGAGACATATAGATACAAATACATATGTTATATAGTATTACGAGACCATCCTAGATCCATCTTAACCCCATATATATCAAGCGTCGAGACCGATCAAATATCTTGATGAGCAAACCTTTCCTCAGGTTTTACACTCAAAAAATAGGCTTTCACCCTGAGATATTTGATCACTCTTGACTCTTGAAAGATCCGGGGTTAATATTGATCTAAGCTGGTTTATACCTATTTAAGATCCTCATTAGTATCGAAAAACTAGAATAATTAGTAGTGTGGATAATGGTCTAGTAGTATGATATATATTGTTGTCGTCATATGTACCTAAAGTTATTTATTTTTCAAGTGTTTTTAGTGTTAAAGGATTTTAGACTTTCATTGATATACTAATATAATAGAGTTTGGAAATGTTATATGAGAATTTTTGTAGTGCTAAGCCTTATAAGCACTAATAAATGGAAATATGGATTAAAGAGAGATTTAAGGTTTGGAAGAATAGTAAGCACATGCATAGTGCTAGGTTGTATGTAGTTGGATTGAAGGGAGAACTAACAGTTCCAAGAGCATAGTGCTTGGTTGTATGTGGTTGGAATAAAGGGAGTGTGCATGTGTGTGTGTGTGTTATAAAGGTTTTGTGCTAATGGTATAAGAATTCAAGCATAGCTTATATATATATTAGAATTAAAAAGAAAAAAAAATCATATTATAACTTAGGTTTTTTAATAAAAGAAAAAAAAATCATATTATAAAAATTAAGTTATTTTAAATTTATGATAAATTTAAAATTAAAATAAGCTGACACTAATTAATAATTTTTATATTAATTTAGCTATAAAAAAAATCTAAAATATTGAAATTACCATTCAAACATTAAGAACTTAAATGATAGTAACTTACTAATAAAATTAATTCTAAAAATCTATTACATTTTGCAAAACCATTTGTAAGTTAACAAATAAGAGTATGCACATGATCCCATCATCTCAAAGTTTTTCCAAACCATATGCTTAACAATGTATCTATTCATAAATTTTTATAATTCTATATGGTTTAGACTTCTTTAATAATAATCATTAAAATTGTGTTATATAATTTAATATTGGTTAAAAATTTTAATTAAGTTATATTTATTATTATTAAAATTATATATAAGTAAATTCAAATTCTTGAAAAGCATTAGAATTAAAAAACAATTTTCTAATATTTTTAATAATATTTCATATCTAAATTGTGTTGTATAACTAGTTATTTATGATTTTTAAAAAAAAAAAACCAACTAATTAATGGTGCCATTTATGATTTGTCAGATAAATTTAAACCACAAATAATTGAAATGAGTTTTCTCAGCAACTGACAAAAGTGATTTAAGACTGAAAAAGAAATTTAAACCAAAATAATATAGAGTTTAAACATTTCATTAAGAATATTAAATATATAATATTTTTTATTTTTATTTTTTTTGTCAAACAAGTTATTTATGATTTTAAAAATTTAAAATCAACTAATTGTGATTTGTCATATAAATTTAAACCAAAAACAATTGAAATGAGTTTTCCCAACACTGACGAGACTGGTTTAAGACTGACCAGAAACTTAAACCAAAACAGTACAACCAAAACAATTAAATATATCATAAGATATTTTTTCAGCAGTCACTGAGACGAAGGTTTAGATATCATGTGGAGCAACGCCAACTATTCAAATTTTGTGGAGCAATTTCTCTTCGGCAATGCACATTCTTAAGACTTTCGAAAGACCTTTTCATCTCCTATTGGATGATCAACTCCTTTTTGTCAAAGATTGAGAAAACCCTCCTCAGCTCCTTTCTCTCCACTGCAATGTCCTAAAGCCTCTCAGTTTTATTATCTGCCATTAAAGATTTTTCAAAAGATTTTTCTTCAAAAAAAGGCTTAAAATTCCTCTGCAAAACATATTGAAATAGCGAAGTGAGAAGCCAATAGAGAAAAACGGTACTCACTATCAAGCTTACCATGCTTCGATCCGCTAGAAAGTTGAGAAAGACTCTGATTTCCAGCTAAAACGTCGAATCCAAAAGAAGTGCTAGGCTGGACCGAGACCCTCCTTACTTTGATACCCTTCTCCGCTTCCCGCGGCACCAAGCCAAGTGCAGGAATTTGGTCTTCGAGTGGAAGTGCTAGACATGCGTTTGGAGCAATCTCTGAGGACATATCTGAAGCCTGTAATTACAACACATTTTGAGCAAATGCATGACGAAGCAGAGGAGAAATTGATATCTAAAATATCTGGTCAACATGCCTTTGATTTGCATCTTCCGGCATGCCCAGAATTCACAAGGCTTTTTGTAGAGGCAAAGACGCTCGTCAAGAAATCCAAGGAAGAGAGTAACTGGATTAATGAGTCCTTTATGTCTGCATAACTCGCAGGAACACAATCCAAACGTTTCGCTCCCATAATGATAAATAGCTTCTTTCGTTCTTATCAGAAACAACTTATGAAGGCCATTCAACTATGTCATGCAAATTGAAATTAAGCAGAGAGTGAAAATTCAAAATGTAAAATATGGGCGGGCAAATTCAAATGAAGGCCATTCCACTATGTCCTGCGAATTGAAAATTAAAAACAGAATGAAAATTAAAAATGTAAAATATGGGCGGGCAAATTCAAATGTGGGGTTGTTTGGATTTATTGTACACATGGGGGATCCATGATACTCATCCATGTACCATAAACTATGCCATGGATGACGAATTCATTGGTTTCGTAGAGAGGCGTGGAGGAGGGGGGCCGAGGTTGTGGGACCCTCTCGGATATGAAAGCTGTCAGAACGAGAGATGCCGAACGCGGTGATCCCAAGCGCGATGGGCGATGTCAGAAAAGATGTCAGGTCTCGGCGATGGGCAGGAAATGTTTTCCGGTGGGCAGCTTTTCCGGGCCAAAACGCGGGCTCGGTAGACTACTCCAAAGCCAAAATACCACCTTTCTTATTTCAATCCTAGATTTACGAAAAGGTCAAGTCGTTTGTTTGGTTGCGAGGTCAATTTCTTTGCTTGACCTCGTTACTCACTATTGAATTTTGAAATCTTCATCTAACAACAAAATATATGAAACAAACAAATTCAATTCTCTCTGCCCATTCTTATTATAATCCTCATTGCTCTCTGCTCGCGGCCATTGAGCTCCGGTGCGCCCTTGGATTCAGCAACTTCGTCTGAAGGTAAGGTATGATAATTTGTGCTCTACTCAGTCGTTTTCTTTTTCTTTCTGGCCTGTCATCGTTTTATATGGAATTTCTTTTGTTTCGGTAAAGTCAGAAAACAGTGATGCCTCCTCGGTAATTTGCCTTAAAAACAAAGGATATCATTCTGATATACAGTTTGAATTCATGAATCTAAAATTAAATTATTATTATTATTATTTAATTTGATTGTAAATTCGCAGGCCATGGAAGACCTGAGGAAGCTCTCATCATGGTCGTTTCTTGGCCTGGAGCGAGCTGAAGCGAGGTTGCTTCACCTCGAAGAGATGTTGACAGCCACTCAGAGAGAACGAGACGAAGCGCGAGAGCAGCTGTTGAAAGTCGAGGCAAAATACTGCAATATGGTACCCAATACACAGCAAAACGTCACCACGTCTATGGATCGATCCCAGTGGCGGGACACCAACCTGGCCGCCCCGGATCTTAATGTCGATCCATATTCCTCTTGTCATTCCTCTCCACATCAATTCCTCTGGAATTCGACTCCTGCCCACCACTTCGACCTCCCACCAGACGTCGACCTGCACCCACTTCAGACTTCGTATCTAGAGTTCGAGTGTTCGAATCTCATGGAGTTAAAAGATCAACCCTTTTATCACCAGAACGAGCAGCACCTAAGTTTAGTGGAACAGCAACAATCCGATCTGCAGCAGGAGATCGAATCCCATCTCCTCGCCTCTCCTCCTTCCATTCTCGGCAGCGCCATGTCAGCCCATCTGCCAGAGACACGTCAGCCCGACCTCGAGGTCAGCCAAGACGCGTTGCCTGAGAAAGGTAAGTTGTTGCAGGCTGTCATGGAGGCCGGGCCGCTCTTACAGACCCTGCTCTTGACAGGCCAGCTGCCTCAGTGGAGACACCCACCCCCTGCCCTGGAGGGTTCTGTGGAGATCCCCAAAATATCCATCTCATCATTTCCTAATTGTCCCCTGGTACATCACGTGCTTCCTCCGCCCGCTGTGGCTCTCCACATCACAGCCTCTGCCCACGCACCACAATCAACAAACCCTTCACTGTTCCAGTCATCACTTGTGCGCAATCCAAGTCAGCAGCTGAATTAAGCTCCTCCAAATTATTTTTGGCCTCAGTGGTTAACGAACTTGACTGTGCCATAGCCCTTACTTTAAAGTTTGGCAACATACGCTGAAACAAATTACAATAATCCGTTTCAAAGACAGTCCTTGAGCTTGACGGTTGTAATAAAGACCATCAAATGAAAACCATATTCCTATGATGTTAGGCTCTGCAAACTCATTATTTCCCCAATCTAAATTGTAGCATTTTATTAACTTTGAGTCATTATTTCGTGAATGTATACCATGGCATTTAATTATATTTGTATGTTTAATGTGCGGTCTAATCTTAGAATGTAAAAACGCTTACCAAATCTATTCTAATATTTGGAAAAGCCGGAAAAGAAATCCGGTTATGTGTTCTAGGTTGTTAGTTACTGTATGGTTCTCAGATTTCTGAATAAGTGTTGAGGCATGAACCTTTCTCATTTTTTTTTATTTGAATAAAAGAATAAAAAATAAAACAAATTTATGAATAATGATGTGAAAGATGGATTTTATGTGTTTTTTTAAATAAAATTAAAAAAATGAATAAACCCTTTGTTTTCCAGTTGTTGTTTCATTAGTTTTGCGATCAAAGATACATCTTATTCTTATTATTATTAGTATAGATTAATTTTATTCCAGAAATTAAAGGATCAAATATTTTGAAATACAAATATTTTCAAACTGTAAAACTTAAATTGTATCTTAAAAGATTTGATTTCTTTTAGTGTTTCATAAATCCATATTTGTGTAAATAGAGTTATTCAAAGATTTTTCTTTGGATCCATCACATAAATCATGTGTTTCAAACCAATGAATGTAGTTCATTCTCGGGAATATTAGATGAAGAGAATGATTCAATATGGAGAATAAAAAGGGAGATAATTCCTACAAGCTTAAGGATTAGGTCAAAGGTCAAAGAAAATAGTCATTAGGAAAAAAATCCCTCAGTGTTGACCCTTTTAACATGAAAGACATCTACTTAATTCCATGCTCATGTGGTGCTCCCTATGTTGGTTGGCAAAACACGGTGATCTGTTAAAAAAACGAAGCAAAGGATTCAAGAGAATGTAGCTCACATTAAGCATCATAGATCCCCTCTCCCTTACTGTTGTCGACAATGCTAAGAAAACCAAGCACCATATTTGCATTGGAGACATCAAGATTATTGCTAAGGTAAATCACTATCATCAAACTAACTTCAAAGATTGAAAAAAATTATGAAAATTTGAAGACAAATTATGGTTGGAAGATCAACAAAAATTGTCCTGGTCTTTCTTCTCCCTCTTCATATATATATATATATATATATATTCTTATTGAGATTTATAATATATTCATATTATTTATTTATTTATTAATAATATAAATTAATATTTAACATTTAACTCACAATATTAATTTCTCTCATTTTTAAATTATTTTTTTAGAAATTTATTTACCCAAACTTGTTTATATTTGTAGTCAAATCTTAATTTCTATTGTTTAAATTGGTTGTTGACTACATATATGGATTCAACAATGCGAAAAACTCTTGGTCCATTTGGATTGTGAAGAGTTAACAGGTGAAACTTGTGACCCTTGCCTCACAAGGATTGTGAAAAGTTGACCCATGAAACTTGTGATTTTAATGAATCAATGCTAAATTATAGACAAATTAGATTGAAAAATAAATTGGAAAAATTTAAAAAAAAAAACACACTTATAGACAACACCTATTTAGCCTAATTATTAGTTAATTAATTTATTTAAAAAAAAAAATCAAACAACAATGAAAAACCTTAATAAATAAATAAATTATTATTAATATTGCATCGATTTATTTAACCTTAGTAAATCAATATTATGGATTTTTTTTTTTAAATCCTTATATAGATTTATTTATTTTATTATAGGAATTAATATTATTGAACTATATTACTTTTTAATTTTTAGCCTTAAAATTAATAAAGTGGCTTAGTCTTAGGAATAACTTTAAATTTTAATTTAGGATATTTTTATTTTATTTTATTCATTTCTTAATGGTCATTTTCTCTCATAGACCTTTGACCTAATCATTTATTTGGTATGAAAATGAACAACATTTGCTAGGTTGTAGTCTAAAAAACCCAAAAAATAATCCAAAAATTTTGCTAAGATTAGGAAAAATTCAGGCAAAGATTTATGAAAATCTGGGTTACAACTTTAGTATTTTGGGTGCCCTAAGGGTTACCTGATTTTTTGAAAAAAATGTTTACTCGATTCCGAAAAAATGTTGCATCGATAGACAACTCCTATTTATTAGTTCTAAATGTGTCAACAATTTTGATGATTTATGTGATAGATCCCAAAAACAGATCTCTGAAACCTATACTATATATAATTTAAATGCATAATTAGATCCAATGACTTGAAAATTCCATTAAACACTTGGATTGTGTAAATTACATAATTCAACAAATTTTTGTTAGGTTTTAAACAAAATTGATCGGAAATATGTTTGAAAAGGGGTCAAAACTGTAAAATCAATTTAGCATATTTATTATATACAAAGTTGAGATTGAGATATATTTTTAATATGGAAATTAAAATATTTTATTTATTTATTTTGAAAGTAAGTGATTTTTTTTTACTTTTAATTAATTTGTATAAATTTTGCATTGAAATGTATTTAAGAAGTATAACAACTATACATTTTTCTCACATTAAAATTGAAAATATAAGATTTTTTTGTTTTAACTTTTAATTATTGCATGAGCATTTTTCTCACATTAAAAATTGAAAGTACAAGGAATTATTTTTAAAATTTTAATTATGGTATTGGGAGGTTCATCTTACAACATTGTATGAGGGGGATGTGTAATTCGAGAGGGATGTGTAATTCATTCTATTCCCAACATCATGTTAATACATGGTCATTTTAAAACAAAAACAAAAATACATAAAATTAAATTAAAAAAATGACGTTTATAGTAAAAACATAAATGAATATACAATATTGATTAGTTTTAGTTAAAAAAATTATGAAAAATCAATAATCTCACTATCATTGTGGTAGCTTAGTTTTTCTTTCTAGAATATGTTGGAGAGATGTTGTAGTGATTGTAAAATGAAACATTAAATTAAAAATAATAACAATAAAACATAAATTAAGAATATAATAAAAATAATAAATATACCAATCCAAATTTTTACATTATAATTTTATTTTTATTAATAAAATTACAAATAATATTTACTTAAAAAAAAATTCGTATTGTACTTATCACATCAAAATGAAAAATATATATATATATATATATATATATAATTTAATGGATAAGTATATAAAAATTTAATATTTTCAATAAATTTTAATTCATTATATAGATATCATAATAAAAAATTAAATTAAACAAATTATAAAACAATTTATTATAAAATTAAATTAAATTAATTATAAAATATTTAAGTATATGTATGATAGTCTTCATAAAATTAAAATTAAGAATATTTTTATATATAGAGATGTGAATATCTATAAATATAGATAATATTATTATGAATTATTATAGATTCATTCTAATTCTATATCTATTAATATCTAAGGTGTAAATTTTTCTTTAAATTTTGCGTTCAAAATCAGATTTTCACTTTGAAAAATTTCATCCCTCTTAATTTATAGTAGATATGGATTTAAAATGAATTTGTGCTAATTAATATTACAAACAGATATAAAAAAATATAGTAAAAATATTTAATTTTCATTTTTACTATCATAAATAAAATATTTCAATAAATATATTAAATAACATAATTTTATATCAATTTTAGAAATATAAATTAATTAAAAATAAAAAATATTTAAATAAATTCTTTTAAATATCATATATTTAAATATAACCTTGATATATATATATATATATATCCCATGAAACATAAATACTTTGATACCTGAGACATTTGATATGCTTTACACATTTACTCAATAATCATCCATTTGAAACATGGGACCTTTGACTTTACACAGTTACTCAATAATCAACGAGATGGAATTATGTGTATGTAGCCACGTAGCACACACATCCAAAACGAAGGATTTGAGATCATAGGATAGAGATCTTCATATCATTGATTTGTCAATCAATTTGGATTAATATCATTGATTTCTCAATCATTTTGGATTAGATTTTGTTCATAAAAAATCCCTTTATTTGTATATGCTAATTTCACATGATCCAATTTGGCTTATATTTTGTTCAAATAACAAATCCCTGATCTGTATATGCTAATTCCACATGATCTTTAACTCGGGTGCATTGAAAAGGGATCGGTACATGTGGATTTCCTCAACATTGATTTCTCCTTTAACCAGTTCTGCCATCTCCACGAAGCCAACTACCTTAATGGTCTTGTAACATTTTTTCTATATTTGATGGTAACAATTTTGTAACTAAAAATATTGGTTAATTTGATTTAAGTATTGGAGATTGATGATACAATTGAATTTAATGACTTTGTAAGAGACTCTTATAATGGATCTCTAATGTTTTGGAGATTTTATATTAGTGATTTTAATGTAGATAAAGATACATTAATTTCATTATTTGGATTTCCTTGTCATTAGCTTGGATTTGGTTGTTCTAAATTTTGGTTTGATAATAATGGGCTTTGGTGTTGATTAGGCTTCATCATATCAAATTCCATTGCTATTCAATATAATGATTATGTTTTGGGTATTAATTTTCTTGATTTTGCAATATTAAATCAAAATTTAAAAAACATACACATAAAATAAAATAAAATAAAACATTAGAACTCTTACGTGGACTCTAAAATTGAGGCATGGTACTAATTTGACATTAGAGATAGTTCAAAAAGAAATAATTTTACTTCATGTCTTCCAAAAATGTGTTGTGAAATTTCAGATTTGGTAAAAAATAAATACATAAATAATATTTTCAAGAACATGTGTAAGTTCCATGGACACATTCCTATAGGGCATGTGCATGTTTCTACAGTGTGTACACATTCCCAAGCCATGCTTAGTGACCAACTTGGTTAGTAACCTATTTGGCAACTTAGAGCCTACTGAGCTTGGAGGGACAGAATGTGTAGAGATTATTGATGGCTCCAGTACAATTTTTAGAGTCATCTTTTTCTTTCAAGTGGTCTATACGTTTATATTTTCCATCTCATTACATGGTAGTTCTATGTGGCCATCAAGTTGACCCATGTTGGTAGAATCTTGTATTCTCACCCATTCTTATTATAGATTCCATATTATTATCGTATGAACCAAATATTATAGGAACAATTATTCATATACCATATCTTCATCTTTAATTACAATTTTAAAAATTAATTTCATTTTCTCAAAATACCAACCTTATCTTTAGATGGTATCTTTTCTCTCATTAATAACCTATTCATATTTGTTTTCTTCATTTTGATAACATATGTAATAGATTGATATAACACTTTTGTTTCTAATGACAACATGTACATATTTCTATCAACATTATATATTAAGGCCTTTGCATTTTAACTCCTTATTCCTCTCATACCTTTTGCTTTGTTTCGTTAGAAGAAGCGTGTGGCCTAAAATTTATATAAGGAAAATAATAAAGTAAGAGTTGAAAATTGTGAATGAAAACAAAGATAACTACAATATTCACAAATTTCAATTATTATAAAAATATTAGTGCAGGTACTTATTGGATCCAAAATCAAATTCAAATCATAAATAGTTGAATTTCATACTTTAAAGAGACTTAAAACTCTGATCACACATATCTAAACACATAAAACTCTATTTAAACATATATTTTTTATGAGATGAGAGAAACCCAATTTTCATGTATTTTTAGCTTATCTCTCAATGTATACATTTAAATTACTTATTAAAATATTTATTAGATGCAAAATTTAATTGTGCATCTAATATTCTTAGTAAACTTATAAGGAAACAAACAAACAAACAAATGTATAAAAAAAATATTTTTTTTTCCTTTCACTCCAACACTATTCACTTATGGGATAGATATGATCGTACTAAATCCTATTCATTGAAAATGACTTCTTTACATATTTTTTGGAAGTAGTTTTATTCAAAGATACATTTTGAACCCTAAATTTCCTTTGACCTTAACATTTTCCATCTTTCTTTTAGGAGTTTTGGGGAGGAAAAATTCCAAGTAACCCAATGATAGAACTTATAGTTTACTCGATTTTTTTAAGGTTAGTTTCCTCAATTTTCAACATCATAACTACATTGCCACTATTAGTTACTTTTTCATACCATAACTTATGTACCTGTTGGCTCTTTTATGACTATATTTTTCTATTATTTTTTCTCAAAATGCCACAAGAATTTGTTTGAGTCACAAGTTTGAGTTGTGAAATATTCATAATATTAATGTTATATGGACTTTTCAAGCACTCAATCTATTCATGCATTCTAAAATACATTTTAAATAAGAAAACATCATGAATTTTTCAAAAAAAAAAGTATTTCCCAATTCTAATGAAAAAACCAAAATATTAAATGATCACTTTATTTTTATTTTTTTTCTAAATAATACTAATTCTATTTATAAAACATACTGGTACAAAAATACTCCAGTTTCAGCTGTGTGTGCTTGAGAACTAGGCTTGATGTCCATGCTTATCATAAAAACTGAACTTCCCTGAGTGGGAAACCAGTTCTTTTGAAGAAAAATTTTCCGCCCTTAGAAGGGAAACTGGCATATTGTTCATGCTTTTTAACATAATAGGAGAGAGCAAACTAATATAGCATACAGCTTTTCCAGATGAGTGATGCAGAAAACCAAAAATTCTTCCAAGGAAATTGAACATCTGTACCATAGTAAGCTGAAGGTGGCCGAATTCACTGTTCATGAGCTGGGGAGGGCGGCTCTTCCACAATTTTGCACCAATACTCGTCCCTTCTATCTTCATTTTCCTCCTTTGGCACGCTGTCCTTGTTGATGATGTCCACCTACATGTTATCCTTTCCTAGGAAGGAATGCACATTTCCAATGGACTCTACAGGATTCAAGACTTCATTCTTTGCTAGAGAGGGTTGAGGGCCGAGCGGGGTGGGATTAGGGCCAGGTACAGGAGCAGGGGCAAAGCTAGCAGACTCTTCTCTAAGGGTAACAGTGACAAAAGCTGTGAGGATAAGTTTATCGAGGGAGCATTCGAAGCGGAATTCCACTCTCTGGGAGGTCTGGCGGAGGGAATGACTTGCAGAAGCATGAGAAGCAGGGGAGACGGGCCTGGGAGGGTCGGTAGGAGGATGCTGTGAAGGCGGAACAAAGTGAGTGTTATCGAGATGGCTGGCGCGGCCCCTTCGACCTCGAGTGTCCGGGTAAAGGCCCCAAGCAACGTCCTTAGAGGAGGATTCAGAGGCTGAACTAGTGGAAGGTTGAGAGTGGGTTATACGACCTCTACTCGCCCCACGACGACATCGCATCTGATGACGAAGTCGAGGCATTGTCACAGAGCTATGCAGGTGGTGCTTGGGGCAAGAAGAGCAAACTGTAGGCAAAGGAGACCACCGAGAGTCGGCAGCCTGAGTATGCAAACAAGAATTCAAACAACAGAAATTACTCTGAGTGAAATGATAACCTGGCAGTGTCTCCAAACAATCGAGGAGAGTGCAGCGATGCCCAGTCTGAGTGCGAGCACTCGGCTCAGCACAGGCATCTCGGTAGACTCCACACAATGGAGGCGGAGGGCTGCATAAAGCACAAGAACAGATCGAACTCTCCAGAAAGAACTCCATAGCAAACCAAACAGACGGAGTAGGGTGGTGAAAATGCCAGGTAGATAGAGTAAATTCCATGCGAGTTGGCGAAGTAAATGCGAGTGTTATGACGCTACAGAGGGCCATATGGCCATTACGTGCGAGCTCCCTCGAGAGTCGCCAGGGAACTGATGTCCCATCATCCCAAACAAGCATAATGATCATTTTATTTTTCACTTGTAAAGAATTTTAATTATAACTACGGTCAAATAAAAGGCCAAAAAAAACTATATATATATTTTCCATTATTAAATGTGATAATTATATTCCTATAGAAACTATATATTATTACTATGAAACTTGTTTTCATTTTAAATTAATGATAATAATTATTGAAGACATTAACATGTATTTACATACTGTCTTTATAAATTCTCAATAACTTTGACCTCCCAAAAAGAAAAGTTGAAAAACGTTAAGATTCCTCCAACTTAATAATGACAAAGCATAACTTTTTGTGTATATTTTTTTTTTCCATTTTTTCTGATCTAATCTTTATATTTGATTTATAATTATATTAATAATATTGTAAAAATTATAGTTATACTAACAATATTGTAGAAATAAGAGATTTTCATTTCACTACAATACTAATATAGATTCATTTAAATCATTGATCTAGCCAAAGTCAAGATGAATCCAATCTGTTGAGGTGAAAACTTCTTTTAAAGTGCAAAATTTGAATAAAATGTTTATACCTAAATAACTTTGATCTTATGAATAGAGAGAGGACTTGTAATTTTTAGTTGTTTATATTGCATTTTTTAATGTATAAAATGGATCAATTTTTTTATTAAATTAAACAAACCAAGTACCTATATTTTTTTTTTGTTTTTTTATTATATTTGATGTCAAATATTTGATGTTTTTTTATATCACTACTTAGAGTAAGATTATTGATGTTTTATAGTACTTTTTATTAATATTATATTAATTTTAACTTTCACTATTTTAATTTTATTTTTGATTAATATAAAAATTTTTTTTAACTCTTTTAACATTTTTTAAATGAAATTATTATTTTATTTATTTATATTTAAAAATAAATAATAATTTTTTTATAAATCTAAAAAGAAATAATTATTAATAAATTATAATTAACAATACTTTAAAAAGAAATAATTATTAATAAATTATAATTAACAATACTTTTATGAATTTCAAAGCAAAGAATTTACTAATATAATTTGATTTAAAAACAAAAATGCGAAACGTTTCTATGTATTAAAAAAATAAAAATAAAATGTAAACATGTTTTTATTTAATTTTTTTTTAAACAATTTAAAAGAATTGTATTAATTTATTTTATTTATATTAAAATTTCAAATTATTTATTTTAATTTAAATATATTATATTATTTTATATTATACATTTTATCTATGTACTTAAAAAAAATTAAAATTAAAAGTAGTAAAAAGGAGAAAAAAATAAATGAATCATCTATTTTAATAATATATGACGAGGTCATGTCAAATATAGTTAAAATTTTTGTAAAACCGTCAAAGACCCTTGATTGAAACTGTGAAAAGTGATAAAAATTAGTTAAAAACATAAAAATTAGTTAAAAACGTCAAATTTAATAAGAAAGTTTGTTTTGAAATGCCAACCCAATCATAAAAAACTAAATTTAATTGAAATAATAAAGAAAGAAAAATAAACGATTACATATATAGACTATACTGAGCCAATCTGGACCCGACCAAAAGATTATGCAAATTCCATAAAGGGCATTTCAACATTATGAACCCCACAAAAATGTGGGCTGCGTGCAAACTCTAACAAAAAAATTCAACATTACCTGTTGAGGGCTTGCCTTTGCAATCGTTATGGCCTGACCTCTACTCACGAAGTAATTGGAAGTCAACCGAGGAAACTAAATATTAAATGTTTTTATAAATTAAATGATATCGAGTGTTTGATATTTTAGTTTAGTTATATAAATTAGATGTTTAATAAATGTTTATAAATATCAAAATATTTATGTTAGAATATATTTTACATTATTAATATCAAAAAATAATTAACTAAATCATAATTTTATTATTATTATTAAAAATATTAATATATAAATTAAACATATATTTATTTTAAAATAATTTATGTAAAAAGATTTTTAATAATGGAGATTTATTTGTATAAAAGATTCTTAATTTTTAAGTAGCTTTTCTTAAAATATTATAGACCAAGATCATGGCTTACTAATACTACATGCCCAAAAAACCATAATTAATGTTCATATGACATTTTTTAATTAATCAATTTAATTAAAAGGTTAAAAAGGGCATAATTACTTCTAAAATAAATCTCAGTCTTTCTCAAGAATAGCAAAGAGAAAATATTGTCTAACCATGTCAAAGTTGTTAGCCATGTCCAATTTAATAAGCATTCCCTTATGACCCCTAGCTTTGCTAGAGTGAGTATCCTCCTATACCAAGTCAATGTTATCGACAATGTGCCTCTTTCCCACAAAACCTCCCTGGTATTTCAAGATGAGGAAAGGAAATAGAGGCTTGATCCTTTGCACAATAATTTTTGTAATAATTTTATAGGAAAAGTTACATAACGAAATTGGCTTCAAACAAGAGAAGGAAGAGGGGCTTACATCCTTGGGAATTAGAGCAAGGAAAGAGGAGCTAAGACTTCCCCCCTCTTTTTGAATCGTTGGACATAATCTACCATTCTACATAGATCTGACTTGATGATGCTCCAATATTTCTAGTAAAAATGACTGGTGAATCCGTCAGGCCCAAGGGCTTATTTGGTTCAAAGGACTACACTACTTGTTTGATTTCCTCTTCTACGATGGACTTCATTAAAATATTATTTTCCTTGTTAGTGACTGTTTCAGAAATGTGAGAGAGGAAACCTTCAACAATCTAGTTGGACACCATTCCTTGCTCCTAATATAGATCTTGGAAATGCGTGAAGGTTTCCACTTTAATCCTTGTTTGATATGAAATTTACTCCTCATTGACTTCAATAGTACTAACACTTTTTCTCCATTCCCGCATTTTAGCCTACTTATAAAAAAACCTTTGTATTTTTTCCTCCCACTCTCAGCCACAACTTGCTTCTTTCCTTTAATATCCATATTTGTTCCTCGTCCTAAACCCTATTTTGAAGGTCTTCAAAGGTCTTCCTTTTCTTTCTTGGTATTTCCTATGTCACTCGCCCTTCCTCCATCTCTTGAAGTGTATTTTTCAAGGATTTCTTTTGCTTCTCGACTCAATCATTTTTATTCCTTTTCTTTCCTCTGATTCAATGCCTAATATTTTCTTTCAACGCTTTGATTTTCTACTCCCATACATATATGGGTGATCAAATGACCCATTTTGACCAAGCTTGAGAAGCTACCTCCCTTAAATATCCTCAGTAAACCATAAGGATTAAATATTAAGGGAAGAGGCAACTATGATTCCATATTAATCATGAGTTTAATTGGTTTTTTATTCGATCCATGATAAATTTCCATACAGAAATATAACTTCTTCATTAATCAATTATGAAATTTCACATATAAAAGAAGTGTTGTCTCAAGATAGGGAAACTATCTTGGACACACAATTTGTTTGTTGAGAGATATCTCAACCACACAAAAAACTAGGAAAAAATCCTAACTAATAGGAATAGAGTCCTTTACATAGCAAGAATCACAACTCAGACAAGTAGGAATTACATTTTCCAACACACCCCCTTAATGACTACTTGTCTCGATATCAATCTGAAAAATCTACATCTGGTCCAGTCTAGTAATTACACCTTGTACCTTGTTCATGCAATTGTTGATGTCCATATAAAGTAACAACCATCTACCAGAATTCATGGGTTCCCAACCACTGCAATCGCTAGTCTACTAGGAAGTCCTTCACATACATGCTTCATCCAACCTCTTGATGAACTCCCCCTAGATATAAAATTTCACCTCATGGAGTCTAAAACCAATACGGCCCACCCAAGTGTATCCTTCCTGCATGACATAATTTTAGAGGGTCTTAAACTCTCTAACTGAGGGAACACGTAACAAAGGGGTATGCATGCCTCTCTAGGTCTTAAAACATGTACATAAAAACATTTCAGGGACCACAACTAACCATTTCAAATAATAAATGACCTGTAGATTTTCTCTAATTAAAATATGTGACTCATACTTTACCATGGTCATGAGTCTATTCTACAAACATAAACAAAATTTGACCATACCATTCATATGATGGAACACACCACTACTTTGGATTTGTACTTTTGAGTCTTTGGCATCTTCATTTTTTACTTTTTCATGTTGGTCTTGGTCTCCATGTTTTACTTTTCATCAGTTAGAGTTGTGAATACTAACAAACTGACTTCATATTGAGGTCACAAATCTCAATATGTATATAAATTTCCAAAACTTATTCACATTTACCAATACCAAAAAAAAACAATGCCAAATGACAATACAATAAAAAGTGATAACCATGACAGTAATGCAATATCCATGAAGAACAATAGGCCCGAAAATGTTCAACAAAGGGCCACACCATTCACTGTTGCAGACAAATCGCTCCAAACTTTAGTTCACGAGAACACCACCCACAGTGTTGTTGTGGGAAGATCCAAGATCATACACATCACTTTGTCTTTGATCTGATCCTGGTCAGATCGCTGAGAACTAGTCGCTCCATGTTGCTTCAATAATAGACACCAGCAACACCATTGCACCTGCTTGTTGTTTTACATTTCGACGAGAAGCCATTCACCACCACCGCTCTAGCGCTCAGCCTCAAGGAGATAAAATATAGCCACCAAGGCTCTCAATCTAGCCACCAAGGCTGAAATCAACCAACAAGACTCAACATAGCCAAAAAGGCTCTCTAGCCACCTAGAGCCACATATCTATGACTAAGGCACACCAGTCACCAAGGGCTACTAGCCATTAAGGCTCACCAACTCTTATCCAGAGCATGCAGCGACACACAGGATGGATCTATAGTAACTTTGCCACAGTAACATTTTTCACAAAACAAATAACCGTGCTCATTGCACCATAGTCATCTCTCCATCGTCATCAATCGGCATCTAGTACCGACACACAAGGATTCCAAACATGCCTCCTCACACTTATTGTCAGGCTACGACAACAAAGAACTATTGTGAGGCTAATCTCCTCACACTAGCTCGGATTGGGAACCTCACCATACTTCTATTACGCTACATTAAAATTAAGGTGAGTTTACCAATATCTGAAATTGGCTTTCAATATGAGTGAGGATTCAATGATGAGGCACTAAATCGTCTTGCACAGGATTCAACATAGAGGCTAGTGAAGAGGCATAAACTCGTTAACCATTTGATTTTCCTCGTGAATTTGATGAATACCAATATGAAGTGGAACATGCATTTTAATTTCTATGTCAAAATTAACCTCTGTAGATGCGAGACACATAACACACTGCAATCGGTTGTCTACCATTGGATAGATCCATTGATACAGACACAGCCAGCAGAGAAAGTTCCAGTAGGTCATAACGATAGTATCATAACGCCTACACCAACTGCCTGTCAATTCTTCTCACAATGAAAAAAAATGAATATCTTCATTTTAGATTCAATTCAGAGTCGTGACTCTCTTCTGTATTGTCTGTGACACCCAAGGTTTGGTTCATTGGCCTTTTATCCACATTGGATGATCCAGGTTGCAAAACCAAGCCACAGGCTCTAACACCAAAAAACAACCTGATATTGGTCTCAATTTTCAATGATTCGCATAGAAAATAAATTTTCATTGTGGGTCTCAACATCTGTTCTATCGAGCCTCCACACAACCATGAATAGAGCCTTTATATGCTCACATCGCCTCTGCTCCAACCCTCAAAATAGGTCAGATGCTCAAAATACCTAGTGGCTGCATCCTCGACGATTCACAGCTTCTCGCATCACATATTATAGTAGTAAGTCTTCTCCACATTTTTGCGTCTCGCCATCCACGTAGAAGCACATACTCTCCACTCACGCAACACAACACCAGATATTAGTGAGAAAGTTTTGATCCTATAATGCCATTGGAGACACCCTTCTCCACACCAGGCCACTAATCAACCTTCAGGTCTGGGTTGTTCAACAAGCCCTCATTACTATGATAGGCAACGATCTCCAATCTCGGTGCACACTACAAGAAAAAATCACATTGATGAGGGTCATGTTTGTGACGGACCTTTAAGGTCTGTCACCAATGTCACATATGGTGACGGTCATTAAAAAACCGTCACTGTAAGTGTATATAGTGATGGTCCTTTATGGTTCGTCACCAAAGACATTTTCAATGACACTTTTGGTGAGGGTCGTTAAAGGCCCATCACTAATTCTCTCTTTGGTGACACTTCTAGTGACGAAATTTTAATGACCCTCACCAATGCTCTTTTTGTTACTTTTGGTGACGGTCAAAAAATGTCTGTCATCATTGATCACTAAAAACCATCGCTATAAGTGTATATAGTGATGGTCCTTTATGGTCCGTCACCAAAGACACTTCACTTTTGGTGAGGCTCGTTAAAGGCCCAGCACTAATTCTCTCTTTGGTGACACTTCTACTGACAAACTTTTAATGACCCTCACCAATGCTCTTTTTGATACTTTTGGTGATGATCAAAAAATGTCCTTCATCATTGATCATTCCAATGAGTTTTTGATAATGCTATGTGCCTGTTAATATATTTTTTGTCAAAAGATAACGATTTAATACCATTATTGTGGAGCATTTTTTATAATATGTCCAAGGCCATAGTGGTTAGGGTTAGTCAATTTTTTAAGAAGTAATAAGTGTGTATCATTTCCCTCAAATAATGACTAGTTGAATAGAGATTTCCTATGAGTCAACACATGATTCATATATATTAAGTTAATTATCTAGCAAATTCGATTTAGATAAAGTTCCATTGTTGTGTGTAGGAAATATATTATTTAATACATAATCGAGCTCTGACAATTCTACTAATGAGAAATACCTAGCAATCCTCAATAATCAGGGCACACCTTAAATTAATGCTTTGGCACACACTAACATTTCTTAGCACCCCACATGTCTTGGAACATCTTTGTACCTAGAACATCTTGTGATGACACTAACGCCCAAGCACATGGTGGCATACGCTAGCACAGCATGGAACTCTCCTAGCATGTGTTGGCATGCTGCATATAGTCCCTAGCATGCCCTAGAACACCTTGGTTGAATGCATTGACATACATAATTAGCACTTCGCACACAACGCCACTTGGCATGTATTGGGACCTATTATTAGCGTGCCTAGCATGCCCCTTTTCAAAAAGATAAAGTCCTAACTTATCAACCCTCTTACTGTTTCTTCCTTTTGTTGCCTTGACGCATATTGACATACCCTGGCACCATGTGCTGCATCCTTAGTACCCAGCATGTATTGGCATATATTGGCACTATTAATTGGCACATGATATAATTAGCACACCCTGGAACTCCCAAGCACACTTTGGGAATTCTTAACATGCCTTGATATTCCCTAGCACGCCTTACCAATGCTTAGCATACCTTGTCACTCCCTCCTTGGCATGAAAACTAACACTGACCATTAACACTAGTCTCTGGCAGTACACGTTCCTCATATTCATTAACTTCCATGAATTTTTACCTAGTGCTCCCTCAATGTTTTTTCCTAGTACTCCTTAGCACTCATCAACATGCATTATCACTCTCTAGCACACCTTAGCACTCTTCAACATTCCCTTCCACTTCATCACATGCATAACACTAGTCCCTGACACATATTGGCACTTGGCATGTGTTGGCACTTGGAAAGTCTTAGGATGTATGAAATACGTTGAGATGCCTTGGTATGATTTAGCATGGTTTAATATTAAATTTATTTGTGAAGATCAATTGTTGAAAAGTACATGAGAAGCAACAAAGGAATACTTGGCACTTAGAATGCACTAAGACTTTGCACTTGGCACCTATTTCCGCCTAGTGTTGGTGTGCCTAGCATGCCCCTCTTGGAAAAGGTAAATTGATGACTTATTAACCCTATTATGTGTTCATTTCCTTGTAGTTTAAATTTTTTCTCCTTTTTGTTGTCTTGACAGTCCCTAGCATGCATTGACACACCCTTGCACATCTTGGCATGCCTTATCACTTGGCACATCTTAGCATGTTTGACATGTATTCCCACTATCTGGCACATCAAGGGGGTGAAGAGAGATGTAGTCCTAAAGCAGGTCAAGTACGAGGGCCGAGTAAGGGTTGCTAAAGGGAGGTCATGATCATCCTCCAAGAGCAAGATCATCATGTGAGGGTTCAGAATAATGTTGCATACCTTAATGGTAGGTTTGCGCTAGGAAGTAGGATGGCATATTGTTGGTTCTCTTCTGGCAGATCAAGCTTAAGAGAGGTTTCTCATGAGAATCTGGGCATGTGATTTCAATGGTGTCTTTGTGTGAAAGCCATATCAAATTTTGAAATGTTGAAATTTGCATTAAGAAACAGTGAGATTGGAAGCCAAAAAGGACAAAAAAAAATGCACCCACATTGGTGAGGAATTTTGATGCACCAGGAGTGAGGAATATGGGGCGTCTAATTTATTTTTCCCTTAAATAAATTGGACAATAAATTGTAATTTTATCTCATAACAACTTGTGTCAGTTAATTAAGTCATGATGACCGAGTTAGCTCAAGAAATTCGAGTTGAGGGTCTAATATGAGGCATCTAGAGGGATTCTAATATTTTTGGCGTCCAGTTGAAGTTGATGCATTAGTGGGGTGCAAGTGTAATTAACTCAATTAAATGAGTTAAAATCAGTTTAACTAGTTCTAACTGAGTGATGAGCTAGTGAGAGGTCCAGTGAATTAAATTAGATTTAAGTCACAATAAGTGATCAATCAGATAACTGATAATTCGCTATTAATAGTTGCATGCATGTCAGTTTCGAGGAATACCCAGTTGAGACAGAGGTTAAAGGGAACATAACTATCAGTTGTGTTAAGAGAAAATTTTCCATGTGCAATTATAAAGTCATTGGGATGCCATGATGGATTGCGCAATCAAGGAAGACTGATTTTGCTAATTAATAAGGAGTTAATTCCCTAGGAATTGCATGAGCAAGGCAGGCTGAAGTAAGGCTGATAATTGGCTAAGTACTAGACCGAGTTTTCCTAGATCAACGGGAGACAATATTTGACAGAGTGTTGGAAAATCTCGTGAGAGATTAAGCATTGCAATATTGTTTCATGATTCCTTGACTTAATACACAGTAGAGATAAAGGGGTTTTTATTAGTTGCTTTCCCAAAACACATCATGTTGTTGTGCGATTGATAATTTATTTCTCTTACTTATATGTGATTGTGCAATCGTGTTTTGTTTCCGTAAATTGTAGGAAGGATTCAGTTTCTTGTTTTAGTAGATTACAAGATCAAATTGAATCTCGTTGGTTAGATTTTATACATGGTATCAAAGCAGGATTTTTTTGGGCGGTGAGTTTGTAGAGAATATTTGAAGATTTTGGTGTAAAATTTTCGAAAAAAAAATAGAATATTTGGATTCCTTGTGAAAATCTACCCCAATGGAGAAAAACAATCGGTCAAATCGGAGCTCGGATGAGGGAGATATCATCGATTTAAAATCAACTCTTTTTTAGAAACTTTTTGTAAGTTCGGGACAATTACACTGTGCATGAGTCAAGAACCTATATGCACTTGAGGTACCAGATGCATGCAAAGCTTTAAGGAGAAAGGCAGAAGTTAGAGACTTGGTGGTTTAGAGGGAGCATAAATTACCTCTCAACATGCATCCTCATGAGAAGCAGTCTCAGAAGGTTGTGGAGTAGCTACAACAATTGGAGAAGCAGAGAGGAGAATGAGTGGAAGTATCCACTCAAGCAGAGACCTCTATGAGGGTGGGGATTTTGAGCCAGATGGGAAGAGGGAGCAGCCATACCTCGAGGTGTAAGGTGGGGTTATGTGTAGACATAATCCCAAGATAAGAAATTTGGGCAAGGTCCATTGAGATGGTGTGTCTCATGGATCGAACGTGGCTATGAGGAGTCCACAGTACAAAAATAGTAGGAAGGATCAGTTAGATTGATGTAGTCAGATGTAAGCAAGACATAAATCAGAGTGACAGATGTCAAATACTAGAGCACAAATAGAGTTAGCAACAGTTCAAAGGGCATGAATGCAGATGTCAGCAGCAGTGCAGAGAATCCAGTACTAGATAGGTGCAGTAGCTAGCAACAGTCAGAAGACTTTGATGACAGATGCATTATACTAATTCATTTGTTCAGAGGCTATTCGGTTTCAGGATTTGTAGGTGCAAACAACACTAGAGAAGTGTAGCATGCAGAACATTCCAAAGGTACCAAATGGGGATAAATTGAATTCCTTTCTTGTTGAGAGGGAGTGTTGAAATTTGCAACAAGAAACAGTGAAATTGGCGAATATAAAGGACAAAATAAAATGCACCCACACTCGTGAGGAATTTGATGTACCAGGAGTGAGGAATGTGAGGCGTCTAATTTATTTTTCCCTTAAATAAATTGGACAATAAATTGTAATTTCATCTCATAACAAATTGTGTCAATTAAATAAGTCATGACGATTGAGTTAGCTCAAGAAATTCGATTTAAGGTGATCGAGGTGGATATTGGTGGCCACCCACCTATTCCACTTGGGCCCTCGCCATTGTCTCTTTCAGTTTTTCAGTTTCCTTAATTATAGCACAATTTACTATTTTTGTTATTTTTTTTCAGGTTCTGAACTTTCGGAGCCGTTTTGAGGCCCCAAACGATGTTTTTTGGGCATGAAAGGTTTGGTGATTTTGTGGAAATCATAGTAGCAATTTTAGTCCTTGGAGAGATCTTTCTAACGAGGTATCATGTGCGTCAAACGAAGATCATATGACCAAGTTACGACCCTGGGAAGTTGGCTGCCCAACTAACCCCAACGAGGCCCATAAACTCTTGGTGTTACATCTCCTCGAGTTAGGGTTTTGGTTGTTTAGGGTTTTATCTTATTTTAGAGAATAAAAATACCCTTGATCCTTATTGTAACATAGTTCAGAGGAACATAACTATTAGTTGTATTTATAGAAAATTTCACATGTGCAATTATAAAGTCATTGGGATGCCATGATGGATTGCGCAATCAAGGAAGTTTGATTTTCATAATTAATATGGAGATAATTCCATTGGAATTGCGTGAGCAAGTCATGCTGAAGGAAGGCTGAGAATTGGCCAAGTACTAGACCGATTTTTCCTAGATCAGTAGGAGACAATTGGCAGAGTGCTGGAGAATCTCAAGAGAGATTAAGCATTGTATTTTTTCATGATTCCTTGACTTAATACAAAATAGAGATAGAGGGTTTTGAGCAGTTGCTTCCCCAGATACATCTTGTGTTGTGCGATTGATAACTTGTTTCTCTTACTTATATGTGATTGTGCGATTGTGTTTTGTTTCCACAAATTGTAGGAAGGATTCGGTATATTGTTTTAGTACATGATTAAAAGATTAGATTGAATCTCGTTGGTTAGATTTTCTACATGAAATAGAAGAGAGGGTTGATACCATCTTGCCTTGTGGTGGTTAGTAGGCTGCAAGGTCTGTGATAAAGACCAACATAAATGGAGGAGGGCTTGCACTATAATTTAGAGCCATAACAGAAGTCGAAACAGGTGTAATATTGACTGATTTAACCCTAGTTTGAGGGTCGACATTGAGATCTGAAGTTCATGTCAAGATTCAGTCAAAGAAATGCCCAGAATCTATGGATCCATATGAGCTAGGTCGAGTCTCTTATGGAGGCAAGAGTCATGTTTTTTCTATGTGTGGATAGGGTTTGTTCTACAACAATTAGAAGTACATAAATATAATGCCCTAGTTAGGACAATTTCCTAGCATGTTTAGTTCATAAGGTATGACCTTAAGATTGTGACAAATTTGCGTAGAAGAAGATGGGTTGTGACCCTTAGAGCGAGGTTTATTTCTGCAATAAAGACCGCAGATCTGGAATATGGTTTGCAGATTCAGTATGTGTGGAGACAACATAGCCAAAGGAGGGTGGAACTTGAGCAGAAGATTGAGCATGCAGAAGAAATGTGCCATATGAAGAATGGATTGAGATGCAGAGGAGTTGATTTTGGTGGACTTTCCATAAATTTTTAGATAAAGATCTGAAGAAACCTATAAAAAATTAGTAAATGGACTGTTAGTGGCTGATTTGTGACCCTAGTTCAGTCATCTACAGATTGTTAGAAGTATGATAAGAGGAGTAGTTCATATTTGTTCGTAGATTGGACAACAAAGATCAAATTGTCGATACACAAGAACAGTGATCTTGAGAGGACTCAAACCCTTGTTAGGTGGTAGATTTGAAGAGCCCTAGATGAAGACAATATTGTGGGCCCTAGATCAGTAAAAAGAATTGACTGTGGTTGGGCAGATTGATGGTAGGCCAAGTACAGTTGGAGGGTTGTTAGGTTACTATCAAAGAAGAGCCCTGACTCTTTTTCTGGTGAAGGAAAACAAAATTGGTAGAAGAGCAGGTGTATAGGACCTAAGGATGTGCAAACTTTGAAGGACTAAAGTAACAGTCGAGTGGGTGAACCAACTAGCCCTAGTTCACTATATTGTAGATGATTGATTCAGTGAGAATAAGGGCAGCCTCCATAGCCCTGGACTTCTCATCTTGGACCTATAGTATGGAAAAAGTGGGCATACCAAAGAGTTGTACACAAATGGAATTGTGAACAACTTGTTACCACTCAAAATAGTAGTGGATCTAAAAGGGGTTCCTAAGAGGGCAACTACTAGGATAAGGGAAACGATGGAGGCTTAGCCCATTGTCACCATAGCTAAGGATCCTTTCTCTTCACGGACTTTCACTGATGGGTGGAGTCCTGGTAGTTTAGGAAGTCACTTGTAGAGTATAGGTCAATGAATAGGTGGGAAGTGACCCTCGAAACCCTTTCCCTAAGATAAAATAAAGAGTGGGACTTGCTTTCCTTTTAAGCAAGGGAATTATCTTCTAGGGAGAGAGGAGGGGGATTGAAGGGTTGAGGGAAAAGAATAAGACTTATTAAGGAAGTTCTCAATCCCTAAAATTCTTTGGGAACTTGGATTCCAAAATGGTCCTTAATGAAAGGCCTTTGACACCAAATGGGACCACATGGGGCCAAGTGGACCCAGCCCAGGTTCGAGGATGGAATTTAGCAACCAATGATGTTCCTATCCTGGACAAGGTGATGGGAAAGGATCAGACAAGTGTTTTTACTTCGATAGGTCAAATTGATCCTAGTAGGTTCTATCCTTGGGAACACCTAGGAAAAAATTGATCTTAGAGCTAGGGCTTGAGGTATCTGGAGATTCCACCATCAGAATTGACCCAAGTTATGAGGAGAGTGAGGGCACCCAACAACGCAGATGCCTCTAGGAGATATAATTTTTCCTCTAGCTAGATTCCTGGGAAATTGTTTCCCTAGGTGACCTAATGGGGCTAGACCTAGGGAATGTGAAAATTTCTTAATCTAAGAAACCCTATTGCAGTATCTTGATTTACTTCTCCTACTTGAATTAAGTTACAAGTTAATTTCTGAAATATTCAATAAATTAGAGAAGTAAATAGTAAATATAGCTAGGAACCTACACATACAGATCAAATATTGAATAACATGCTCATAGACAAAGTGACACATGGATTTTTTGGACAACTATCCTCGGAAAAAACCTAATGTGGGAAAACCCGTGCAGCTAGCTCTAAAGGGTTTTCGTTATTGTGCATAATCTAAGTACAACAAACCTGGGCACCAAAACCGGTTCACCCAATAGAGAAATAAAAACGACAGTAATATGCTGCTCTGAATCCCTCTACGTCGGCCTAACTGGCCTGCGTCGGCCTCTGTGCTGCTCAGTAAGGGCCTGCGTCACACCTGAAGGGCTTACACTACCCCTACACTACCCTGACTGGGCCTGCGTCAGCCCTGCGTGGCTCCTGCTGCCTCTGTGCTGCCCCTGCTGGGCTCTGGCTGGATTGCGTGGCTCCTACTACCCCTATTGCTCTGGCTGGCTGGAATTCTTAAGCAGAAAAATCATAGGTAATAAATAAGGCACTGGCCAAAGGTAACACATAACAGCCTGAAAATTTGAAGAAATGAAATGAAAATAGATCAATGTCCACAAATAACTGAAATAGCTCAATGGGACTAGAGAGTAAAATCTTTGACAATAACAATAAGTGCTTATAGAATCATCTACGAGAACAGAGGAGACTAGTTCATGAGGTTAAAATGTTTTATAATTGTTGGCACAGGAAAACTGTAGAATTGTTAGAGTAAATCTCTACAGGTACCATTAGTTGGTGATCATCGATAATCATTTCATTTCATCAAATACCTTGATGAATGGGCCTTACAAGCTATTTGCGTAGAAAAACCCCACAGAAGCTGTGTGATGGAAAAATATTCACACTATATTGAAGAAAACACCTACCAAATAAGGATGACATTTCAAATGGGGCAAGAAATAATAGAGAGATAGACATCGAAAAAGTTAAAATGCTAGGGCAACAGGAAAGAAACTAGGTAGCATGGTAGAAAGCACAACAAAGAAAATTATAAAAATTGAAAACCCTACAAATTAGCACCCATCCAAACATCACCGCAATTTTTTCGTTAACTCTAAATCTCAAAATTCATCAAATTATATCTTGTATTCAAACCTGATCCTCTCTGTTAGCCATTCTGAAGATAAGGCTGAGAACTTACTACAGAACCATCACCTACATGTAGTGATCTTATTTTGTGACCAGAAAACCTACTTTCGTGAAGACACGGAAAGGTAAACACTCTCTGCAAGATTTTCCATACAGCCCAGGTTGAGCAACCATGTATACATCACCAGTTTCTTCTCTTCAGATTTGTAACTTAGAAGAGCTTTGTCTGACCACCTCCGGGTGGCTCCCAGAGTCACCTAGGCAAGCCCTCTCAACATCATCCTCTTTCTTTAGTACCTAATTATTAATTTAATTAACCATAACAGTTTCTTGATCATGCAGGTATTTCAAATATATTGCCAATAAGCATAAAGCTCTCATGTTAAACAATCAAGTCAAAAGACTAGACTATGATGCAAAAAATACAAAGAAACCTCACCAACACTCAAGGACAAACAAATTCAAACCTCTACAAAGTATAAATAGATATCTGATAAACTTCATTCCACCACAAAAATGTGCTCAACTAAAGAAAATTCTAATTACTGTGCTCTCAAGACAAAGCTTTCAAGGGAAATGATGTTATAAACATACCCCTACACCTTGTGAACAATCAATGTGTATAAATAGACCATCATATGGCTCATTTTAAACATCATTATTATCATTTTATAAATCATTTTTATTAAATCAACAAGAAGCAAGCAACAATTGCATTCAGTTCCACTGAAGAAAAGTATATGGTAGTTTCATATACTTATTATGAAGCTATCTAGATTTTCAACTTGATTGTAGAGTCAACCAATCAGTTATTGAAGCCCAATATTGTCTCTTGTGAGAATCAAAGTTACATCAAGCTCTAAGAAAATCCAATGTGTCATGACCATTTCAAACACATTGATATTCAATACAATTTCCTAAGATTCCAAGTTCATTAGGGAGTTGGTAGTGTTGGACCACATTCTGACAAAGTTGCATATGGTTAATAGTTTGACAAAGCTCCTAACAAAGGGGAAGTTTGACAAGTTGGGGGAGAATCTTGGGTTATTGGAAAAAAAAAAAAATCTCAAGAGTGTTAGATTACCTAGTTTGTCCGAGTTGGTCTCACCTCAGCCTTGAGAAGTTGAGCAGCACCAGGATTGCAAAGCTAGATTGTGGTACACCCGTCAGAAAGATTCTTAAATACAACTAGAAGCTTATAACGACACCTTCGAGGATAGACGAATTAGTTGTTGGGTCACACCCACCAAGTATGGCACACTAGTTGAGGATAACGAGTTCATGATATTTTATAGAAAGTTGCGAACTCGAAGTACAAGTAGATACACAATCCATTCGGATCCACATAAGTTTAAGGTTGATGACGAGTTATGTTTGGACTTGCATAAAGAGAAATTGACAAACTCCTAGAAGAAGCTCATACCATTTTGATATGAGCCTTACACCATCACCAAGGCTATGGGTGATAATTCTTTCGAGGATATTCATAGGATGATTTATATTACTTCAAATGTATATGTTAGGATGATTTATGCTTGATGGGGTGCATGTCTAGAAAGAGTTCCTTTAAGATAATGAAAAATATGATCGCACGATTACTTACATAAGTAATTGTGATATCTACTCGAATGACATGAGGTAACTACATAAGAGATTTTAAAAGTGACATTTTTAAGGTTTTTTTTATATCAAGGTACGTGGATCATTATGTTTTTTTTCCAAAGCATTTACATATGACTAAATTTTTTAAGTAGTACATCACTCTAACATTATTTCTCTTACATGCTCCTAGGTTATAATTCAAAGCATCATAGGTACTAAAATTCATGAAACTCTTGTTTTTTTGCTCTAAATAACTAAAACTCCCAAGTGTGCTACTCTTAATATTCAAACTTGCACTATTGTTAATACTACTTCCTCTAATTGTTATTTTTCCTCCATAAGTAAGCTGACTATGAGGTGGACTTGAACCATTATTAACACGCTAGTGTAGTGTTACCTATTTGTATTTAAGAAGCATAAGGGGCGGGGTTGGTATAAGGCCAACTTTGCTATTGTTTAGTGCCATGCCCACTACTAGGTTCTCATTCTCTGTTGGCCTTAGGATATGGTTTCCCATTAGTTCATTTATTCTATCTCATTCGCAATCTCATCCTACATTGCATCCAACCTACTACTTTGTAATCACATATCTCTCGTAACCTCACTCCAGTGTGTTCATTAGACCTCATTGAGGTGCATTGACTACCACTCTTTATTGAGCTATATTTTATCATCAACCCTTTGTTTCACAACCATCCATTCACCAACTCACCTTTCTCACTGAAATTCTCCAACTCTCTCATCCTCACTTCACTACTCTCTTCCTAGTTAATCTACTTTTGCAAATCCTCGTTGCCTTCTTCATTTGCTCACATCAAGTTCAACCACCACTCATTAATTATCTCTACTTCCTCAAAACTTATTCAACTTACTTTTTGGCTTTTATATCCTTCATAGCCATTTAGTCTTTTGAACTCTAATCTTTTGCAACCCCATTGTAATCCATTACTTTATTACTTAATGCAATTTTTTACACCACCATACCATAATCAACCACCATACCATAATCAAAAAGTTAGTAGTAAGAAACAACTTTTCCTAATATCAAAATTTTTCGAATATCAACTTTTGTTTTTCGAATATCAAAATTTTTAGTTTCCCTCATCTATTTCCCTCCCTCGCGTTGCAGGGTTGGTCCAACGAAGGAGGAAGGGCGCGTCCATGCTATCCAACTATGATTTGATACACTGGTTGAACTCAAGAAATTGGAATCCCAGGGTGATTTCTATCCCGAGACTGCCACAGAAAGCTCCATTAGCTCCATTACACCGAGGGGTTCAAGTGCACTAATCAGAAGAGGCGTGAATGGCCACGATCACGATCACTTCTTGCGAGATGAACTACCTGGTTTTTCGTTACCTCCATGAATCAGGTGAGAGTTTGTATTCAACCCATTTCAGTGAAACCATTTTATTTTATATGAACATCACATGTAAAATTGTTTTTCAATGAAATTGTTTGAAGCTTTCCATGTAAGTGCCAAAGCTTTCGAAATTTAGGGTAATGGCAGACTTAGTATGCTTCTTACTCTTCTCTGTAAGATTCAAAGCCTTGCCACACTGGTGAAAGAGTTGTGTATATCATGTAACCAGAAATAATCTGTAGCTTAACGTGGAAGTGGAGGACTTGAGCGAATTCGAAGTGTAAATCACAACAAAGACATAAATATATCTAAAACCCTAAGTGCAATTGAAGGTATTATATCGTGGTTATAATCCTAGAAGGAAAAATTCGCAGTTCCGCAGCATTGATTGAAACCCCTACATGCTAAATATTTTGATTCGACCTTTTTTTTTAAGGACGAAAAAAATGTTGTTATGAACCCCATGAAGAGGCAAACCAAATCCATCATAAGAAAAGTACAAATGACATAAAGACACATAAAAACTCTGCATACCAACCACAGAAAACCCAGCCAATACGTAACTAAATAGAACATCACTGAGCCCAGATACATACCGAGGGTCAGTGGGAACATCATCTGATTGAAAACAACATAAAGGAGAATATGGAGAAAGGAAAAAAACAGAAAAGGATCTGGTATGTACAATGAAGATATAGCCTATAAAAGCAGCATAAGAAAAAAGGATATCCTGCTTGCTTGCAAATGTATTTTGGCTCGCTTGAGAAGATCAGGCTTGCTTGATGTGGATTGTGGCAGAGGAAAATATTAAGAGTCCAACATAGTGGAAGCCCTGTAATGCATGATCTGAATAGCACCATATGTGGACTCCAACCCTCTTTTGGAGAGAAGGTCAGCACGCGTATTTTTCTCCATATGTATGTGCTGAATAGTGTAGGCTTGAAAATTTCCTAATAGATACTTGATCCACTGTACCCAACCAACGCTATTGCTACATTGCATTCCACATCTGCCGCTGATCCCATCAATGGTGTACTTCAAGTCTCCATATATGTGAATTGAAGGGAGATTTAGATTATAAGCAATCAGTATCCCACTCCATAACTCCATAATTTCTACCTTATTGTTTGAGCCAACACCTCCATTTCAAAACATGTGATATCAGTCCTTGTTTTCAAGCTTTATCCAAGCCCCACAACCACATAGGCCATCCTTATTTGCACCATCAAAATATAAATTCGGGAGCTCAATATGGTCAGGCTGGATTCTCTTAGAAAGATCCTTAATAGCAGGTGGGGTACAAGGACGATCATTAATCCATAAAGCAATATTCCCTGTAATCTTGGAGTGTTGTGGGGGAACCCCTTTGAAAATCCAACGATTCCAAGCATTCTAGATTTCCCAAAACACATAAAAGGGTAAATATTTGTAAGAGAAACTTACAACAACCCAAGATTTGATAACTTGAATACAGTCATAAGGATGCCAATAAGGGTCACCTATAAGCCCAGCAAAATTCTACCAAATAGAAAGAGAGAAGGTACATGTGAAGAAAATATGAGAAGCAGTCTCTTCATGTTGGAGACAAAATGGACATCTTCCAGGACCATAAAATCCCCATTTTCATAATACCTCCCAAGTTAGTACTCTTCTTTTCCACAATAACCATGCAAATAATATTATCTTTTTAGGGATTTTAAGATTCCATGCAATATAAAAAGGAGACAACGTAGGGTTGGGAGTCATTTTATTCATTTGATTTTCATACTCATCCTTAATGAGTAATCCTGCACCCTTGAATTTTCCATTCCAAACCAGAATGTCACCTTCCCCTTTGAAAGATAATCCGATTGCCTGTAGAAGAGCTTTATGGCATTCCCAGCTGTGTGCTTCACTGCCTCGTAACCCCAGCATCTCTGCAGATTTCCATATGGGAGCCCTGAGGTTCCAGTAGTATATAAGATCAAAGAGAGAGAGAATGCCACTGTGATGAAGTCTGTGAAGTAGGTGTGAATCAAAGAGATTTGCATTTTCAGACACGAGCATTCGGTCAACTCCAATTAGAATATTTTTTCCATTGTCGAACTCCCAAACCAGTCTTTGTCCCAAGATGTGCATCACTCTTTGGAAACTGCGCCAGATGGCTAAAGCCTTTTGTATAGACCTTACACATCCCAAGTATATAGATCGAATAGAATCACCCTCAAAATATGTGTGTAATTATTTTATACCATACTCCATCGCCCTTCAGAGCACGCCATAAATATTTTACTAGCAACGTATTTGAGAGAAGTCTAAGATTTAATAGACCCCAACTGCCAGATATTTTTGGGATAGAGATTTCCTCCAATTTGCAGATATGGATTTTAGTGTGATCCGAGGAACCTCCGCATAGAAAATTTGCAATAATGGAATTAATTTTGTTAACAGTGATTGCCGGGAGAAAGTACAAGTTAGACCAATAGACCACATATTGAGATAAGACAACTTGTATGAAGATATATCTACCATCCAGTGAAAGGAACCTACTCGTCCATTTGTGTATCTTGTTTTTAAATTTCTCGATCATGCAAGTCCAATCATTTCTATTGTATGAACAAGGTTTGAGTCTAAATCCGAGATATGTTATGCCCAACATTATATGACTTATGCCAGTCCCTATAAACTCAAAAATAAACTTAATTTCCTCCACATCTCCCGAATCATACTGAAGGAGAGATTTACCTTTTTTAATGCATAAACTAGAAGCAGCTCCAAAGTGATTGAGACTGTAGTGTAGATAAAACCATTGGTTCCTAACAAGTTTACCAAATACCAGCAAATCATCAACAAATAATGAGTGTGTGACACATACCGTAGGAGAGAAAGCCAATCCGTCAAAGTAACCCTTTTCCTTTACCATCTTCATGAGGTTCCTGAAGCAATCCATAATAAGGATAAATATGAGCGGGTATAAAGAACAGCCCTGTCGAAGCCCTCTTTCAGCCAATAAAAATTTAGTTGGTTGTCCATTAATGAGAACATCATATCTTACTGAAGTTATGCACGCCATTATCCATGTAATAGACCGAATAGGTAGCCCAATATTTAGGAGAATTAGCCTAATGAAAAACCAATCTACAGAATCATATGCCTTATGGATGTCGATCTTCATAATTAGAGCCTCAGTTTTTTTTTCATGAATGGAGTGTAAAGCCTCCTGTGCTATAGAAATGGCATTGTGTATAGACTTGCCACTTAAAAAACCGAATTGTTACTTAGAAATGTATGTTGATAGGATCCCCCGAATCCTATTTGCAATAATTTTAGAGGTGATTTTGTACACAACATTACATAGTACAATAGGCCTAAAATCTAAGAACTGTTCAGGATCTGATGACTTAGGAATGATTGTTAAGAAGGTCAAATTTATATCGCCAGGAACAAAACCTAGAATTATAATATGTTCCACAACCATAAGCAGCTCGTACTCCAACATATCATAGAAGTGTAAATAAAATTCAACTGGCCATACATCCGGCCTAGGACTTTTGTCATGTGAAAAATATTTTAATGCAGCTCCTAACTCCTTAGATTTCTCCACCTCCATAACATTGTTTTCATCTAGGTCTAACATGGAGGGCATATGTTGTAGTACCCAAGCTTGGCTTTGATGATCAATTTCATGGTCAACTTTATAAAAATCAGTAAAATAATTGAGCGCTTCAACCTATATGTCCTATGTTTTATGTTTCATAGAGCCATCCGCAGCCTTTATTCTCCAAATTGAATTCATGTTCCTGCGGCGATTTGCACAGTTATGGAAAAACCTTGTATTCAGATTGCCTTCCTGCAACCATTGAACTCTGCTTTTTAATTTCCATGTAGTTTCCTATATTTTTAAAATCTTAAGCTTGCGAGGCTCCAGCTTCTCAAGAGTGGCATAGGATAGAGAGTTAGGTGGAGCGATCGTCATGTTCATATAAATCTGAGAAATCTTACTGTCGATGTCTCTCAGCTCTGAGACCCCTCTTATATTACCATATAGAAAAATACCTCCAAAGAATTTATAGGCCTTTAGACTGTACACTAAAGGGTCCCAAGTGGCCAACATTCCACCCGCCCAACCCACTGCATCCAATCCAACTGCATGCCAACTTGAGTGTATACTTAAAATGGTCTCAATAGCAATAATCTGATTACAAAGAGTTTCCTGGAGAAATACCATTGATGGATTTATTTCTGAGAAAGTCTGGCAAAGGCGAAGATTTTTAGAGGGTCCGCCCAACCCTCTTACATTCAGAGATACCATAGTCATCATTTAGGTACTTCATTGGGGCTGCCTACTCTAAGGCCTCGAATATCACCAATTATAGTAATAGGAACATCATGCAAATCATGCAGATCCCCTTGAAATAATGATTTTGTCCTGAGCCGACCACGAAAATGCCTTGATCCCTTTTTATTAGTCTTCTTGACAATGATGTTTGAAGCTGACTCAGGAGATATATGAGGAAAGGGTTTTGAAAGTCCTTTATCAAAGACAGTAAGTGCAGCCATATCTAGCATCAGGTTTCCTAGAAGCACATCTAAATCACTACCCATAGTATTCCGCGGGGAATCTGGGCGTTGTGGGGGATCAAGTTCATGAGAAGATAATGGAGAAGCCCATTCCAGGGGGGAATTGATGGTGAAACCACTAGCGGTTCAGAGGGATGTGGACATGGTGATAAGGTAGGATTGCTCGTATAGACAGTTCCTTGGGGGTCATCTATTGGTTTATTAGAGTGCGGCGAGGTTGACTCGTGGGAAATTGGAGATAATTCTTGATTGTAGTGAGGGGAACCTGTGTTTTCAGGTAAACATGGGGCTTTTGCAGTACGTATAATTAACAAAGGTAAATCCAAAGAGTAAGATCTGACACTGCTATAAGAGGGGGGAATTGACTTACCCGATTCGGACCCATATGCATGAGCTGACTTATTTCCATGTTGGCGACCAAAAGACATGTCTTTGCGGTGTCCTCTCCTCCATTGTCGCATAGGATAGATTCTTTGCAAGTGAATAGTTTGGTGACATATGGGACAGCGGAATGGCACACCCCAGTAGTCTAGTATTTTTCAGTGTATTCATTGTCCCCAAATTAAATCAACATCACTCGGCAACCCACATTGGAATGAAACTTCAACTAAAATCCAAGCAATCCGCTTGTCCGCAGTACCAATACATCTAGGATCCAAATATTTGGTTGTTCCAATGGAATTTCGAATAGCTCGAAGTGTTTTCAAGGTCCAGAACTCCAGTGGTAAGCCTGGTAGTTTGACCCAAATTAGTTTACTCTTCGGGGCATCATTTACAGGATTGAAACCCAAAAACCATGGGAGGAGCTGCATTAAACTCCTGCCCTGGACCTAAGTTCGAGTCATAATCTTCCTACAATATTCCTCATGCAGAAAATGCTCACTGAACAAGTTCCGCATCATTTTACTTACTTTAGGAATGTATCCCAAAATTGGACACCAGAAGGATTTTACCCACTCCGGCAGATCAAAAATAAAATCCTCTGGGTATAGCCATCTTCCTATCAGTGTCGGCTTTTGCAAGCTTGCAACTTTGTCCCAGAGGTCGCTATGTTCCAAAATTACTTTTTTAACATTAGATGAAGGTTTATAGCAACGGTCCTTGTAATGAATCTTCCTCTTGTATAAACCCGACTGTGATTTAGAGTGTGCCTAATTCTTGTGCGAAGAAAAACCCTGCCTCTTCTCATTCTGGAGCTCGTTGGAAGTATGTTTCGGTACATGATTTTGGTTATGATCAAAGTCCACCCTTTTTCCATCCTGGAGAGTCTTTCACAGCTGCTCCTTTTCATCACGTAAGGTGGCAGCAATCAGATCCTCATGGGCAGATGTGTCGGAAGAAAGGATATAGTACACTTGTGGCGAGTGTAATATTGTCAAAATTGCTTTAAGATTTTCATCAAACATTTCACCAAGGAAAGCCCTCTTTTAGATTTATCGAAACCCTATAAATAGTTTTATATATTTGAAAATATTGATTGGACCATTGTTGAAAACTTGGCCAGGGTAACCAAGTCAGAGTACTGTCGGATTTGCAGTCGAAAACTTGGTTCACAAAGAGGGAATTTTGTTGGCCCACTTATACCTCTTTTCCTTATGTTGTCTTGTGAGAGAATTTTCTTGTGGTTTAGCTTCCAGATGAAGTAATTTACTTTGGGTATAGCATTTGGCATCCAGATCCGATTCCATATCCCACTTTTAGGGAGAACTTGTTTCTCAAAGAGGAGATGCGTGTAGCCTTCTTTGACTGAGTATCTTGTGTTCTTCCAGCACCATTTGTCTGGTTCATCTCTCGCTATTGGAGAAAATGCCTCGAGAAGATTTAGGAGTTCTTTTTTTTGCTCATTTAGCTCTTTGGGGAGATCCGACGGAAGCCACCCTTCCCATTTTCTCTTTTCATCCCACACTGATATTTGTGACAAGGTTGTAATTCTGATTGACTTGAAGTGATCTCAAAGGGGTTTCAGCTGTTCCAAATCTGCTAGTGGAGCATTATTCATTATTTTGTCTTCCCAAATTTTAACTGTCATACCATTTCCAGGAATTCTACTGATGTTTTGAGTAATTAAAGGAGATGAGGATAGAAGAATATGCCAAATTGGGGAGCCCTGAGTGGTTGGAATATACCTGTTTTCCCATTCTTGTTGCTTGAAATAATTTCCTCTTATTACTTGTGCCCACCATTCTTCGGGTTTTATGACTAGCCCCCACCATGATTTGGCCCCAATTGCTGGGTTAGTTAATCTTGGGTCTCGAATTCCTAGTCCTCCATGTTTCCTAGGTGTTGTAACAGTCTTCCAATTTACCATGTGATATTTTCTTGTTGTTTGTTTCCCTTCTTCCCATAAGAACTTACTTATAAAACTACCAAGCTGCTGCAAGACATACCTCGGAGCCTGGAGGACCGCGAACTGATATAAAGGGAGAGAAGAAAACACTAATTTGATAAGAATGAGATGACCTGCTTGATTTTACCAAATCCCTCCCCAATTAGTTATTTTTTGTTTCATTTTGTCAATCATGCCTTGTCAGGCCTTAGGACTGGTCCTTTTCAAGAAAATTGGGACTCCTAAGTATTTAAATTCCTTCCAGTCTATTTCTACCTTAAATCCCAATATTTCTTTTATTTTATTGGCCTTTCTAATGGAGATATTCCATGCATATATTCTACATTTGGCATCACTTGTTCTCCCTCCAGATTCTTCTTGGAATTTGTGCAATTAAGACTTGAATCTTCTAGTTATGACTAGAGAGGCCCCACCTAGAAGAGCTATATCATCAGCAAATTTCCCATGATTTATGCTTTGATTCCTTCTTTGAATCTAATTCTTGGGATGTGATGAGAGATCCTTGCTGCTTCAAGGTTGCGACTAAGAGCCTCTCCGACCAATATATATAAAAAGGGCAAGAGGGGGCACCCTTGTCAGAGACCTCTTGAAGCTTGGAAGAACCCATCCCCCCTACCATTAATCAAAGGAGAGATCCAGGGCTTGGCAATACATTTCTTTATCCATCTGATGAAGGTCTTTTTAAATCCCATCTTCATTATGTCGAGGAGGAATTTATGTTGAATCCTGTCAAATGCATTGGCCATATCCAGTTTAATGACCATTCCTTGCTCCTCATGTCTCCAACTTGAGTCAATGGATTCCTGGATTAAGATTGTATTGTGTCATAGATTTGTCTTCCCGAGATGAAGCTGCATTGATTAGGAGAGATGAGGAGAGGCAGGAGGACTTTCAGTCTAAGGGCTAGGATTTTGGCATTAATTTAATAAGAGAAGTTACAGAGGAAAATTGGCCTAAATCTCGAGAAAGAGGATGGATTTTTTTCTTTAGGTATTAGGGCTAAAAAGGCTGAATTTATTCCACTGCCAATGTATGAGATCTTTAGGGAATACCCGATCATTCAGCATAAATCTCCTTTTATTAGATGCCAATAGGTTTGATAAAACCGACCAGTGAAGCCATCAAGCCTAGGGGCCTTATCTGGAGAAAAGGAAAAGACTGCATTTTGAATTTCTTGAGGATCAGGCAGAGCAGCAAGGATTTCATTGGCTTCAGTAGTCACCAAGGAAGGCATCAAGTCCAAGAAGAAGGCTTCACTAATGGGGGCTGACGGTTGGTCATCATGTTACAGGGTAGAGAAATGATATATTGCATCAGCCTTAATCTCATGAAAAGAATCGAGAGTTTGAGATCCATGCTGAATTTGGGTAATGCCATTTTTGATCTCTCGAAATTTTGCTTACTTGTGAAATTATTTTGTATTCCTGTCTCCAGAGCTGAGCCAGCTATTGCGAGATTTGAGTTGCCACATATCTTCCTCTTGTCTCAGGCTTGCGTGGTTGTTTCAAACATTTTTATTTCTTCTTGGAAGTCCACCTTCTCCACTTCATTGTTTTCTATTTGAGCCTGCTTGTTTGCAAGATTGTCTTCTACTATTTTGAGATTTAGGGACAGATTTGCATTATATGTTTTCATCCATCCTTTGATGTCGTCTTTTAACCTTTTAACTTTCCTTTCCCACATGGTTATAGGGCTGCCATTTACCCACTGAGCCCAAGATGCAGTGACCATTTCAGAAAAGCCAACTGATTTGATCCATAATGGGGAGAATTTGAATGGGATTGGCACATAGTTTACTGGAGGGGAAACAAGAAGTGTTATCGGTCAGTGGTCCGATCCACACCATGGTCGGATCTCTGTAGTTATAGTGAAGGACGTTGATAGTAGAATATCTGAAGCTAAAAACCTGTCTAACCTTGCTGCTATGTGCCCCGGTCCCGCCCTCTTATTGTTCCATGTGTATTTAAATTTGCTCGGCTTCACATCGAAGAGATTTGACTGCATTAGTAGGTCTTTTAACTCTTTCTGGTGAATTTCTCTTACCACTGTCCCTCTTCTCTTTTTGTCCTGTTTTAGAACTGTATTGAAATCTCCCCCTAGAGTGCAATTCGTGCCATACTCTGTGTGCTTGAGGTCTTGTAGGGACTTCCAGCAATCTTGCTTTTCAGCATAAGTGTTTGGCATGTATATATTGATGATTGTAATGGTGTAATTTAGTTTTTTGACAATTTTTTTTTAATAATAATAATAAAATTATTATAAGGCCTTGCCTCATGGGTTTCATGAGCAAGTGATTTTATTTTTATTTGGCTCTCACTTGAGAGCATTAGGATTGGTCATTTAGAGTCAAAAGAATTAGTGTGATGTATGAAGTAGCCCTTCTTGTTCATTTGTCAAATGTATATATGATTAAAAAGTTCTCCAAAAGACAAGTGCTAGCTCTCTTCCTCATGTTTTTATGCTTTTTATATCTAATTAATCATTCTACATACTTTTGTTGACATATATGCATCAAAATATATAAAAATTCGCTACCAACCTAGGAGCTTTTGAAAATGTCGCTCCTCGCTCCCGCTTCTGCTCCCACTTCCTGCTCCCACTTCCCACTTCCTGCTCCCGCTTCCCACTCCTGCTCCTGCTCCCAAGCAACCTTGGTATGCACAAAATCATGAATATGTTGTTCAATGTTCTAGATCAATGAAAAATGTAGACATATGTTAGCAATGTTTGAATATGGTTGTAAATTAAGTAGCCTAGGACGTTGATCATGTCTAGAACATTTTCTGACTATATTCTCTTATTAAATTCATAGTTCAGTCATGGAAATTGATATAGTAATATGTTCAGTACAATGGTATGACCCAAGCAAATGTCACTGCAATATTTTGTCTTTTCAGGTCTGTCGATGATGCCAATTTATTTCTTGTAAATGACATTCAAGATCCGCTTTAGATAATTACCTTCTCAGGCTATACCTTAAAGCTCATTTTGTGTCTATAGTTTTAATCCCTAGTTTTTCTTGAGATTCATTTTTGCTAAAAGGAAATTCCATGTCATAAGTTGAATTTTGCAATGTATGGATTGTTGTTTAGCTGCAAAGAAGTCTAACATCTTTGGAACTACCCAGAGCACTTCCAGTTGCAAACATCAGATCTTCTCTTCATATAAAAGGGCCATCTCCTTCTATTCAGAACACAACGGATACTTCCAATCAAAACTACCAAGATAAAATTTATGGTGGTTTGAAACATGGTGGGGTTCAAAATGAGCGCTTGAGGGATCCTGCTCATGAGATTTTGATTCATGGTTTGGAAAAATTCTCCATGGTGACAAAATTTGCTTGTGAGACTACTTCCCATATCTTTGGTGAAAATTGTTTATTGAGCAGCATAGACAGTCCAAAAGAGAATTATTTACATACATATAATGGCGAGCATGGTAGTGGTCAAGCTATAAAACCAGAAAAAGAAATGGACAACACAGTAGAAATTCAACCTGCTGTTTCTCTGGATGCTTTACAGGTCAGTACATTATTTCCTGAAATATTACTGAATGTGTAATGATTCTAATGAGTTTGTTCCACTATTTCATTAATCCAAGGGGAAACCAATTATTGAAATATTTTGGATTGAGTATGTAGTTTTTTTTTCCTTCTGAATTTTTTTGAATTTCAATAGAAAGAGGTAATGGTACATTTTGTAATAGTCATAGTTGAATTTGGATTGAAATATCTAGGATGCTCTTTTCCTCAGGAAAGACTATAAAAGAGTCTACTGATAGGCTGGGCATTTACCTATTATTATCATAGAAAATTTCCTTTTGAACATTACTTCAAGAACTATATTGATATATAAACTTTTATGGAGTTACCAATATGAAATATACAAAATAGAACATGATTAGATGTCAATCTGCCTGTGGGTAAGAGAGAAGACCCCATCTCCTTTTTGTCAGTTCATCAGCTCTGGAGTTGCTCTACTTGAAAACAAGTGTGAAGGAACATATTCTGGCAGGCTGCCATAACTATATTTGATCTCGTGTAGCATCTGTGAGGGGGAAACAACAATATATTGGAATATAACTTTGTTCATGGCAATCCATATTGACCAAAGAACTACTGTAGGAAGGGTTGGGCATTCACTCACCTCTCTATCATCTACCCACTTGCAATGCATCCTCAACATTTTCACTTGTCCAATTCCCTTTTTCCTTTGTTATAAACTCACAACATCCCAGACTGTTTTGGAAAAATGTCATTTAAGGAACAAGTGGTTTACAGTTTCTCCCCGTTATTTGCACAACAAACATATGCTAGATTATAATTTATCCATCATATTTATATACAGAGTTCAACCCTATGAACCTTAACTAGTTTCATGCCACAATGACTTATAAAAAATGAAATAGCATCTCTACACCAAATCTGTCTATATCAGGAGAAGTTTCCAAAACAATTTAGCTATTTTCAAGAACTGTAGGATAAAAATCATCGACCAATGAATTGATACAGAGTAGAAATAATTGATGCACATTTTAAACCCTAGTGCCATTCTTACACACATTCCTTTCTTGAAAAATTCCTTTTTTTGACAAACTAAATATTATGATTTATAATCTTGAAACTTCCTTTGTACTAGTTGGCTTGGTTGGATTATTCCATTATTATTCCCTGGAATTTTGTCCTATTCCATTACCTCTTATCATCTAAGCAGGACTTGAATAGGATTATTGTAGATGACATTTATAGATAGAGTACATTACTTCTCCTCCGGTGGGCCTTAGAAGTTATATGTTTTTCCAAGAAATAATATTTGCTTCCAATCGTCAGCAGTATCTCTATTAGCATCAATATTTTCAATCAATGTGTTCCTGGATTGAACCAATCAGCTGCAGGTACTACGATATCAGAAGTCTTCAAAAGCTTGCTATAGGATATTGCCCTATATTGGTCAACTTTTATTCTTGAACACAAGCTTCTTTGGTGTTTCTTTCAAACTTCAATTAGTATAGTATCCATTAAGATCTAACTTCTCCTTCCTTTTGTTTTTCATTTAATCAGCTTATTTTTTCCTCCTTAATCTTCATGCTTTTCCATGTTCTTCCAATTCTTCCAATTTCTAATTAGGCTTAGATAGATCTTGTCTTGACTTGCAGGCTTTGTTAGAACTTAGAAGACTATGAAAGAAAAAAAATAGGCAAAGTATAAAGATAATAGTAACCGCTGTAATCAAGGAGATGTAAAATGCTTATCTTTTGAAGAAGGGTTAGCTCCCTCTTAATCTTGGACCTGTTCACCAACCTATTTCTTACATTAGCATGGTGTCATTATTAACAAGAGTTAGATCTACTTTTTACAACGGAAATGATTATATAGGGTTTTGTTACTAAGGTTCATCTTAGTTCAAACTAGTGAGTTAGCTGCAAAGCCCTAGAGTCTTTATTGAGAATCCTTCTATACATGAGATTTTCATTCCTTGATCATAAATAAATTAGCAAAGAAAGACTTCAAATGTTATAATAACAGTGATTTCTAAAATATATCTACACAAACCCTTATTACTATCTTTCAAGAGATTATTATCTTAGCATTACTACTATTGACATTGAGCATAGTTTACATGTACCTCTTTTAACTTCCCTTGTTCTCCATTATTGCCTTCGAGTATGGTACTACTATATTGTAAGTTATAACTTCTTGAGGTTGCTTCAAAATATATGCTTACGATAAATTCGAACTTCTCTGTCCATACAGTTCTGCAACTTGGTCTTCACATTGATCTCACTAATTGGTCCTTCAAGCTTGGCTATAAGCCATAAATATATCGTTGAATTGCTTTTAGTGTCCTTTATATTTCAATATCAAATAGGTAGGCTTCAAGAATTGAATTTGTCTTTCTTTTATGTATGAGAAGGGTGCTATTTTCACAAACTTGTGTCACAGATCCCCTATACCCTCACAGTCCTTATGAAGAGATATAATGTTACTACATATTCTAGTGTCACATATGTGGGCCTTATATCATCATGTTAAATTATGTCACGAAGTAGCATCCCTCAGGTTTTCACACAGGATGCCACTAAACTCTGATTCTTGATGATTCAAAAAGTTTTGTATGTCTTTGTATAGTTCAGATCACAAATATACATGTTCTACTTGTCATAGAGATGCTCACACTTTTCACAAATGTAAATTATGTCATTAAGTGTAGCTTTAGACTTGGAATTGATCATAATCTTTGCTTTTATTCACAGTGATGATTTTGGTCCCTTCTATAGACTATGTACCATAGTCTTTTGGTCCTGTAGCACAGAGTAGATCACAGACTTTTGATTCATTTTGCACAAAGGTATAGAGATGTTCAGTCCTTTATGTCACAGATAAGACTTGTTCTGCATGCCTTTAAGTTCATCATTTGTACATTTAAATACCTCAGAGATGATCCACATGGTTTTGGTTTCTTTTAACTTCAGATCACAATACACTTCTATCCTTCGTCTCACAATGCCACAGATTTGCATGGATTACGAAGATGATGGTATTTTTAGATGTTAAAGATAGATAGTCTCCCAAATGAGTCGAGCTACCTTATATAGCGTTAGATAGACTTTGTATCGTTTCATGTTGGTGTCATCATTGATGCCTTGAATATTCAAATATTTGTTGCTATAGTAAGCTTTAGATACCTCATAGAAGTGTCACAGAACCTTTTTGTATTGATCAAAGAACAGTACCTCAGATATTCGTGTTTTCCCAAACAAACATGCTTCAATCATTATGGCAATTTTGGACTTGTTCATACTCTCAGACTAGCCTTTGAACTCAGTAGTAATAGATGTCAGCTATAGTATTTTGGGTACTCAAACTATACAAATATCATGAATAAACTTGGTCTTTTTTATTCAGAAAGGAACGCACAGTCATGCTTCGATTGCCACTACTATTATCATTGAGCATAGTTTACATGTACCTCTTTTAACTTCCCCTGTTCTCCATTACTGCCTTCGAGTATGGTACTACTATATTGTAAGTTGTAACTTCTTGGTGCTACTTCAAAAGATATGCTTACACTAAATTCAAACTTCTCTGTCCATACAGTTCTGTAACTTGGTCTTCACATTGATCTCACTAATTGGTCCTTCAAGCTTAGCTATAAGCCACAAAGATGTCTTTGAGCTGCTTTCAGTGTCCTTTATCTTTCAATAAAAAATTGGTCGGCTTCAAGAATTGAATTCATCTTTCTTTTATGTATGAGAAGGGTGCTATTTTCACAAACTTGTGTCACAGATTCCCTATACCCTCACAGTCCTTATGAAGAGATATAATTCTGCTACATATTCTAGTGTCACATAGTTGGGCCTTATATCATCATAATAAATTTTGTCACGAAGTAGCATCCCCTCAGGTTTTCGCACAGGACACCACTAAACTCTGATTCTTAACGATTCAAAAAGTTTTGTATGTCTTTGTATAGTTCAGATCACAAATATACATGTTCTACTTGTCATAGAGATGCTCATACTTTTTGAAAATGTAAATTATGTCATTAAGTGTAGCTTCAGACTTGGAATTGATCAGAATATTGGCTTTTATTCATATTGATGATTTTGGTCCCTTCTATAGACTATGTACCATAGTCTTTTGGTCCTGTAGCATAGAGTAGATCACAGACTTTTGATTCATTTTGCACAAAGGTATATAGATGCTCAGTTCTTTATGTCACAGATAAGACTTGGTTTGCATGTCTTTAAGTTCATCATTTGTATATTTAAATGCCTCAGAGACGATCCACATGGTTTTGGTTTCTTTTAACTTCAGATCACAATACACTTCTATCCTTCGTCTCACAGTGCCACAGAATTGCATTGATTGCGAAGATGATGGTATTTTTAGATGTCAAAGATGGATAGTCTCCCAAATGAGTCGAGCTACCTTATATAGTGTTATATAGACCTTGTATCATTTCATGTTGGTGTCATAAATGATGCCTTGAATCTTCAAATATTTGTTGCTATAGTAAGCTTCAGATACCTCATAGAAGTGTCACAGAACCTTTTTGTATTGATCGAAGAACAGTACCTCAAATATTTGTTTTTTCCCAAACAAACTTGCTTCAATCATTATGGAAATTTTGGACTTGTTCATACTCTTAGACTAGCCTTTGAACTCAGCAGTAATAGATGTCAGCTACAGTATTTTGGTTACTCAAACTATACAATTATCATGAATACACTTGGTATTTTTGATTCGGAAAGGAGCACACAGTCATGCTCAAATTGCCACTGAAAGTATTGTCACAGTAGGTTGCCTTCTTTTGACAAATTTCATATAAGCCATTTGATTTTTCTTTGAGTACTTTGTAGATTATAAAGATAATGACTTGTATGCTTATCATAGGAGAAGGTGCCTCTGAAATTCACATTAGTACAGAAAAATTACTTCATAAATCAACATAGAGACTCAAATATGTGTACCTATGCGAAATATTTTGTCGACAACAGAGAAATGAATTTCATCCTTGATTTACAGAGATAATGCGATAGAGTCTTTGTAGAGATATGAATTTCATCCTTGATTTAACGAGATAATGCCATAGAGTCTTTGCATGTATTATAGGTATCTTTTTCTAGCCCTTAAGTATTTCTTTCCTTCCTTTATTGATGAGCTCGGTTCATAGGAATATTGATGTCTTTCTTCAACATGAATCACAGAGGTACTGTGCCTCTTTCAATTCGTATTTTAAGGAAAGGATGTCACAGAATTTGTATGATACTTTGCTTAAGGTGCCACAGGGATAAGCAAATAAGCCAAAAAACTATTATCTTCAATCTTCCTTTCCTTCAACCTAGCTCTGAAACCATGTTGAGAAATCAAGATGCTTGTAGATTAGGGTAGATTTCTCTTAACTTGATAATTAATTGTGAATGTTTGTTGGCTTCTTGTTACTTATGTTATCTTCTTCTGAGATCCTCGAATGTACTATTTCACTGTGTATACATATTACTATTTTGACCTTATTTTGTGCTTCGATTGTAAATACTTCACTATACATGTCTCTGACTTCTGTTGACCATTTCTGTGAGACCCTATGTGATACCATCAAACTGAAATGGCATACTTCTCATCAAGCTGTGATGGCACCGAACCAGTGAGACCTTTCTCACTGTGATAGCACGAAACAGTGATATATTTTTCACTGTGGTAGTTCCAAATTGTAGTGTCATACTTATCATGTGATTGATTATAATAAGACTGTAGTTGACCTGTGATTATAACACTAAAGATCTTCACTATAATACAGATTATACCGATATCTTTTTGTCACACTGAGCCTTAACTGTAAATACACCTTTATAACTCATTCTCCTCACTGTTGTGGTATCGAAATAATCTTATAAGAGTAGTACTGAATTGAGGCAGAGGTAATTTCAACAATGTGATGTCATTGAGACTGAGATGTATTGAGATCCTTCTTTTCATAGTGACAAAGATTGACCTTTCTTGTGAACTTGCACCTAGCTTAATTATTGGACTGTCTTACTATGATTTGATTCCTTTTGACATAGGTCTTTTTAGAACGTTTCGATTCCTTTCAAATTGCCTTTGATCATAACCATAGCTCTGAAACCATGTTGAGAATTTGTAGAGCTTGTGTGTAATACAAAATTCTCTTCTTAATAACTACTTGTGAGCTTGCTTATGTGTTCTTATTTAACTTAGTTACTCCATCATCAAGTTAGTTATCAAAGTACTTAGTCAAAATGTTGAAACAAAATTATTTACACTCGTAACTAAATATCTTATAATGTAGTTAGGAAGGTAAATCTCTAATTTACATTCCTCACTTACAACTCCTTTAAGATCAGCATATCTTATTACAATGTTGTCTTGACATTGGCAAATTCCTTCAATAGATACATCTGCACTGTATAGTTTTGCATCTATCTGTGGTCCAGCTCCTATAGCTTCCACAGATTATATTCATGTACCTTTCAATTTACATCAGTCTTCCATTTTAGATCTGCATGCCTCAGATCTGCATTTGGTTACCCTTCTTTCCATGTTGTTTGCTTTAGACTTTACCTTGATATATCCGCACTGACTCAGACCCAAAATCCGCAAATCTATTCTTCTCTTTTAATGCTGTATACTTTACCGTAATACTTGCTCCTTTTTCCACGTTGTATTAACCTGAGTGTAATCTGAAAAACTTGTTCCTTTTGCACGTTATATAACCTCAGTATCATCTGCAAATATGTTCTCTTAACCGCAGCATATGTAGGGTATGTATAGTAGTTTTAGCCAAGTAATTAAGTCGACCTTATAGCCATTAAGTAGGCTGACTTTAACACTTGTTTGTAGGCTGAATTCATAGGCATATCTTCAATGTTTGTAAGCCATTCTTCTGCAACGTCCTGGAGGGTATTCTTCATGCCTTTTACATGACTCTTAATTACACTAATGTACTTAATAGACATCAAGAAGAAGTCTATAGACCTATATTAAGAATATTGCTCATGAAACCCATGAAGCAAGTAAACCAAAAATTCATTTTACCATTATTGACTTCATATTTACATAAGTACATAATTACATAGTCATAATGAAGACCTACCTAGTTACACTCTTCAACACTTATGAGTGAAAGTTGTAACTGAATATGCGTGGAGTTACAAAGGATTTTATGATGAGAGGGACATAATTTTAGCCTTTCGAGTTACTTTGAAAATTTTTACACCACGTTTAGGCCTTGTGGGTGCTTCATGAGATGTGGGGTGCATAGTGAATGGTTGACCCATGCTCTTCCATGATGGACTTGGACATTGGAGGTGGTTTACCATTTTCTGCTAGACCTTGTTTGGATGTTTGAAAGACATTCTTCCTCGAAGTGTTGGATTAATATGGAGCTTGGTGACTTCATGTTGTTGATGCATGAAGGGAGTTTGTGTGTGTGGAGTAGAGTTGGGTATTTCACCATGACAAAAACATCTCGAAATCAGCATGAGCACACAAAATCCCTTGACATGTGAACTCTTGGGTTGAGGGAGTGGATATGTAGGTGTGGGAGTCCTTAAGGTGAAAATTACCTTGGAAATGCATTGTCCTTAAGGAGACACATGACCTAGGAGATGCATTTTTGCTTAGGAGATGCATTTTAGATGGTTTGATACTCTCATACAACCTTTATCAAGTTACATGCACCCTCATTAGAAAAAAAAAGAGAATTTTGCTTGCCATGACTATCTTTCTTTGTCATTGTTGACTTAAGAAAGTATTTTAGCTAAGAAACTAGTTTCAAGGTTATGGCATAACTTGTCATATAAATTGAACAGAAGTTATATCCAAAATGTTAACTTGTAAACTACTTAGCTATTTTTAGGCTTTCCATTTAAAATCTATTTCAGTTTGAACTTTGAACGAGTTGTTCCATAGACTTGAATATTAAGAGATTTTGGTGTAAGGATTAAAAATTAGCCCGTAAAGCTTCTCATTTATTCATTTATTTTATCTGAATATAACATTTACTATTAAATTAGAACCACTCGATACAAATACGTCATAGATCAAGATCATACTTTGTAGAGTGTCGTAGAATAAAAATAGGAGCAAGGACATTGAATTCTTTCAGTTTTCCTGGTTCTTATTCCTTTGATGTATCTTTGCACCTTTAGGGGAAATTGCTAGTTTAAAGTCTAATTCTTTAAAGGGTGCTAGCTCAATGGAAGAGCACCTGCTTTACAAGCAGGAGGTTGGTGGTTCGATTCCATCGTGCCCTGATATTCATATAGAGGGAATGACGAAGATTAGTTTTTGGTGACGGATGCTCTTTTCACCATCACCAATTAGCATATGGTGAAATTTTTTGACCCTCACCAAAACATGAAATGGTGATGGTCAATGAACACTACCATATATACTCATCAATAGTGACGACCATTAAAGGTATGTCACCATAAATCGTTGTTGTTGATATGAAATGGTGAGGGTCACTATTTGTCATTATAGTCATTATTCGTGACGGACCTTGATATCACCAATGAGTTTATGGTGACGGTCAATGAACGTCGCCATATATATGCACCAATAGTGACGGCCATGAAAGGTCCATCACAAAAAATCGTTGATGTTCATATGAAATGGTGATGGTCACTATCTGTCATTATAATCAATATTCGTGATGGACCTTGAATGTCACCACAACACATATTTTCGGTGACGCCACCTTTCGTGACGTTCAGTTTTTTGGTGATGGAGGCTATTGCCCATCACCATTTCTCATATGAAATGGTGACAGTCACTATCTGTCACTATAAATCATTATTGGTGACGGACCTTGAATGTCACCACAACACCTATACTTTCGGCGACGCCACCTTTGGTGACGTTCAATTTTTTCGTGACGGAGGCTATTGTCCGTCACCAATGCTCATATGAAATGGTGATGGTCACTATTCGTCACTATAAATCATTATTGGTGACAGACCTTGAATTTCACCACAACACCTATACTTTCGGCGACGCCACCTTTGGTGACGTTTAGTTTTTGGTGACGAAATCTCTTTTGACTGTCACCAATGAGCTTATGGTGACCATTTTCGCCCCTCACCAATGTGGTTTTTTCTTGTAGTGGCAGGAGGGGCCAGTGGGCCTTAGGCCCATACATGGAGATCAATGGTTCCCACTGCCTCCATAATTGCAAAATGTTAATATGGGCCCTCCAGAAGAGCCTTAATGGGTCAGATCCCTGACCTCTATTACCCCATCAATTTCACACTTCATATTCACAAAACCACTGAATCAATTAAATCAAAGTGGATGTGGTACATTTTGTGCCTCAAACCAGCATTGAACTCGCTGATATAGAAGCCATCGAAGCAAATCAAGAAAACCATAGAAAAAAAACTTTTTTCTAAATCAAAGCGCCATTGCAACAACAGATCACATGGACTAAAGAAACGTCTGCTTCCAGGTACAACTTTCACCATGAAAATGGAGGCCCATGAGTGCCATATTCCCCTCTTAAATTGCATATGTTAACCATGACTTTTTGGTTGTCCTCATAAGCTTTCTCTTCTCCATTGGACTCGAACACTTCACCTGGTGCTTCCCTGTAACATCAATTTTCCCACACTATATTCGAGGCTTGCAAGTACAACGCCTCGTCGTGTCTCTCCTGGAAAATAAGTTGAAACCCTTGCTTTGTCGATCCTTCACACCACTGCCACTTTAGGATCCAACTAATCAATTGGGAGAATCAATGCTCCATGCAGAACATCTTGATTCTCATAATGATGCACCATGGAAAAACTTAAAAAACTAAAACAAAATATACTCAAAACACCAGCAGGCATACCACTGCCCTGCCCAATGGACATAAGATGATGGACAAAAAAACACTCATAAAACTTTTATTTCCCTTGGCCCAGGAGGGGCCAAGGCTAGGCACAAAATGGATCTGATACCATGCTAAATTTTCGTAAGGAAATATAACTTATTTATTAATCAATTATGATACTATATATACAAGAAGTGTTGTCCCAAGATAGGGAAACTATCTTGGACACACAATCTGTTGGTTGAGAGAATATCTGAACCACACAAAAAACTAGAAAAAAAACTCCTAACTAATAGGAACAAACTCCTTTACATAGCAATAATCACAACTCATACAAGTATGAATTACATTTTCCAAAAATCCACACCATGCCAAATGGGAGAATATAAGGGAGAAGTGTTTATCAATTAGAGTGTTTCTAACTAGGAATCTAATGAACCTTGTCAAGATGTGCCCCTCCTACTGCTCTATGTGAATTTTGAAATATTTGGCTTCATATCCATAAGATATAGATTTGTAATGATGTATTCCATTCTTTCTTGGAAGGGGTCCCTAACTATATGCCCTCCCTTTCTTTGTTAGTAATTGTATCTGAAGAAAGGCTAAATTTGACTTGTGCCTTAGTCTTAATTCAATTTTCCACATCAGCGGGATGATTTCGATTGTAGTTAGATTGTGTGACATGGATTTTGTCTACTATTTTACTGAGTAAATTCGAGTTAGAGGATATAAGTACAGTTTTTCATGTAGTGATTGCTAAAATTTAGCAATCTAGTTCAGTTATATTCAATTTGACTTCGTTAACTGAGCTCAAGTACCTAGTTTAGTCAGTTGAAGGTCAGTGGAGTAGTAGAACTATTGTTAACTCAATTATCTCTCAGTTAAACTAGTCAATCAGATAAAAATATAACATACATGCATTGAATTCGATTTGCCTAGCCAGAGTGGAGGAAACGACATTTGTAATTATCATTTGTATAATAGTTGAGTGTACATGTTTGGTAGTTAAGCAAGTGAATCATTCCTTGGGAATTGCGTAAGAAATTAGGAGAAAAATCCTACTTTGTAAGAGCTAATTTCCTCCAGGATTTCTCAATGAAATAAGAGCAAGTTGGGATCTTGAATTGGCTAAGGGTTGGCCAGAGCAAGAAAATCAGCAGGAGAACAGGCTTACAGTGTAGGGTTGCCTCTAGATTGAAGAAATACATTGTAATAGTTTCTTATTGTTATCTAATTAATGAAAAGAAATGGAGGGGTTTTTCCGTGTTGAATTTCCCTATAAATCATTTTTCTATTGTGGTTTTGAAGGTTTCATTTCATTGCATCTGTTTCCAACTTGTCATTTCCTTTCCGCGGAATACTAGAGGAAATTGTAATCTCTTGATTTCAGTTTGATCTCATTAGTAGTAGAAAATTTATATTATTTTCTACATAGTGGAAGGATAATGGTGTACTGGAGTACACCAAAACTAAAATTTTAAATCCAACAGTATCAGATGCATAACAGTTATCCCAATGGAATAAGGATACCACAAAAGCTAGAAGGATCATCCTAGAGGGTGTGAGATACCACATAGTCTCAAATTTACATGGAAAGGAGACTCCCTTTTCTATGTGGAAGATCCTCACTAAGCTATTCAAAAATTTTAGTGATGCTAAGAAATTGGAATTAAGAGATAAGCTCAAAGACATTTTCATGCATAAAGGAGAAACCATTCTAGATTACCTCTCCAAGTTCACTCAGTGTCAAGATGAGCTTGGAGGAGTTGGAGAAAATATTCCTTCTTCAGAACTAGTGATACTAGCACTCTTAGGCCTTCAAAAATCATGGCATAGGTACCAGGACACTATAAATGGAATGGAAAATTTTCCAAATTGGGAGAGACTCTCATCCAATATGGTGCAGGAATAAATTATCCAGAACACTAGAGATGGAGTAAAATTCGAATTTTAGGAAGAGGATAATTTTTCCTTGGTTGGGAAGGGCAAGAAGGGTAAGGGAAGGAAGGTCCAAAACAAGCTAGAGTCCATCCAAAACAATGGTAAGTAGAAGGGTTTAAGCAAGATAAAAAGATTTCACTTCCATGAGTTTGGACACTATGCAACAAAGTGTCCCCATAAGAAGTCTAACAAGAATCCTTCATGAGGAGTAGGAGATGAATCACTTGCCTCACAATTCGAATTAGACTTCACCTTGATTTAATGCATGGAAAGCATTGTAATGGGGAGTATGTGGTATCTAGATTTAGGTGCATCGTTCTATATGATAGGATGCAAATATTTCTTTAGTAGGCTAGAGGAGAATGATCTTTAGTTGAACATTAAACTTGTGGTTGATGGGCAATACAATACTAAATGAATTGGCACCACAACCTGTCGAGTAGTGGGGGACATCATTCCAAGAGATGATAATAGTGTAATGGGACTTGTATCCGAAACTCTTGAAAATGACAATGCACTCATAGTGGCATATATCAACTTCAAGAAATTATTAATCTAATACAAACAACTTATCAAAATAGTGAAAATGGAGAGATTAGATCAATTTAGGAACACTAGCCCATCGATTATGACAAAAAGTGACTCGATCAACCATTAGGAGTGAAAATTCCACAATAACAAGAGGAGGTCACATGTCGAAACAACAGTGGCTAGACAATGGATTCTTGAGGCTTAAGGATGCGCCATGCGTTGAAGGAGAGAAAGAACAAGGATTGCAATGGTGCAGGGCATAGTCATTAGGCACAAGGAGAGCACACTCAAGTTTGTGAGTGCTATGCACTCAAGGGAAGAGAGTGAGGGTGAAATGAATACCATCAATGGACTATGAAGTGGGGTTGATGATTTTTTATGCTTTGTGCTCTTAAAGAGAGATAGAGAGCTCCTATTGGGCACATTTTTCAAAAGGAAAGGGTCCTTGTTTCTCCAAAGTGCACTTTGAGGAGAATTTTCTCGACGCAGTGACAGATATGGCTCAAAATATTCTATGTAAAGATAAACAACATGATAGAATCACAATCATACTAAGAGGAAAGCTCTGCAATTTTTTATAGGCTTTATCAAAATCATGATGAGAAGAATATGAAAGGTCATGGAATAAGAAGAGTCACAAGGGATTCCACTTGTGACAACAAGATGACACTTGCGACGAGAAGAATGGATATAAATTCCATTAAATAAAATGAAACAAAATAAAATTCAAGCGAGGAAAATAATAACAACAATGAAATCAACAAAAATAATCAAGAAAACTGAGATGCAAGCTTACTTGTAACCAAGATAAATGAGAAGATCCTGATGCAAATAATTTTTCCCATATCAAAGTGAGAATGATTATGAAAATACATGATTAGCTAGGAATATTATAAATATGTTTTAAATGCAAGGAAAATCGATGAATTCCCGCTACTTGTTGATCAATAAGTGAGTTAGTTAAAGTGAAGTGCCCTTTTATTTCCTAGGAGTGCACTCACCATGGGACAAGAAAAAGAGCATGAAAGAATATAATAGGGAACATCTCTTGAAAACAAGGAGTGTGATAGGTTAGAGGGCTCATTTCACTGATCTAAAGCAATTCACTCAATGTGGGGCCACTAGGGTGCAATGCTAGACAACAAGGAGTGTTCTCATTGTGATTCATGAGTGTGATCCTGCTTGGAAAAGGAGTAGTTACAACGAAAAGTGGCCCTGCGTGATTGATATGCTAAGAAGGTATGATTTTATAAGAGAAAAAGGGTGATTTTTTTCTTTTTTATTTGTTGCATGTCAATTAAACACTGATTACTAAGTCAAGAAAATTTAGGCCTTATCCTATATTTAGAAAGACGACACAAGCACTCATAATACAAGGTGACAACACCTATAAAAATTTGACTTGGGAGTAAAAATGACATTAAGGAAAGGTACAAGGGTAGTCGATACTTAGATAATATGAGTGAATAACAAGGCAATGGAAGGTGTATTGAAACAATAGTTCATGTAGGCTACAAAATTAGATTAGGAAAAATTTTGGAGGATCATTATCACAACAACAAAACTTGGTGAAATACTAGAAGAACCCCAGCTTCTCTATTTTGGTCTATTTTAAGCACAAATTCTCAATCATTCAGGAAGTATTGATTCATTCAATTTATTACCTCAGCTTCCCATTCCACCTGATTAAATATATAGTAACTTTCATTCCTTTACTCCGCATAACACAACATAAATATTATCGCATATCAATAGTTTCAATCCATGATAAGGGTAATATATAATCGTGAGTTAAAAATAATTAGAGTATGATTTTTTATCTCTAGTGTTGTTCCGATACCATTAGGCCTGGAAAATACCCCCAGGGAGTCACTTCAGAAACACACATGTTGCTTCACTGTCAGCGATCCTAAACAATACCTTGGCAAAGTCACTTTCTTCACCTCTCTTCGCATGAATCCTTTCTCTTATTTCACCATTTATTTATTTTTCTTAAGAAAGTTCCAATGAACTTATTATTTTTAGGGGGCAGAAGAGAGATCACAATGTATTTAGAACAAGGGAGGTTTTTCCTTCATATAAGGATATATAAACCTCTGATGACAGTTTTCTCACTATATTTTTTCCCCTTATGTTTCACTACTCAAATGGATAGGCAAGAAAACACCATTTAATAAACAACAAAATATAGAAATAAATATTCTAAAAGACGTGGGTATCAAGGTTCTTCTTACAATTTTCCAACTGAAAGGATCATATTTTCCATCAAAATATCATTGAACTTAAAATATCTAATGACTAGGAAAAAGAAGAGGGGTTGCAAGTTAGCCAAGGGTTGCACGTTACTACAATTTTCCTTCCCAAAGAATTAGCCACATCATCTTGAATCTCATAACCCACTTTCCATGAAAAATATTGTAAAAAAAAACACACAATGATTAAATAAAAAATAAAAAATGTAATGCAAGGTAACTAAATGAAACCTAGCCTCAACTAAACTAAGAACTTAGAATATTGGAGATAAGTGAAATGAAACCTAAAGTGTAGCAATAATAGGTGCTCCTAACCTCTAAGTTGAAAGATATGATTGTGTAAAAAGGATATAACATCAAGTACAACCAACAAGATAAATAACAAAAGCATTTGTAAAGGCACTCGAAGGCATACAATGCAAGCATAGCAGTGTGAAATTACTACCTGCTCCAAGCAAAAAAAGTGACCACAAAATCACTTCTTAAGCTCATATCCATACTAAAATTGATTGAATGCAAGAAGGGACTTACCATTAGCCATGAAACTATACGGGTAATACTCGTGTAACCAAACTAGAACAGGGTCATAAAAACAACAGTTTGGAAAACCTTGCAAAGGTAAGTTGACCATGGATAGGTCCAAATTATAAGAAAGATCGATATCTAGTTGAGAATCACATGCGGATTGGAAATATCCCATGCTGGTGTGTGAATTATTCTCTTTAATGGATTATGAAGGAAGAATTTTGATTGCAAGTTTTGAGAATCAATAAGGCCACTCCTTTTTTTGAATTCCTGACCAAAATTTTGCATGGGGAAGGATAGATCGGTTATATTCTTGGAGTATGATCAAACCTACTACTTTGAGAGGTACATAATTGAACATGAAGAAATCAGAAATCCCTTAATGATGAATCAAAATACCATAAAATAATGTTGATAATAGACCTTTGTGAGAAGGGGGAGCTGGAGTAGGAGGGGTCATTTATAATTGTGAAGGAGAAATAGTGTTGAAATTTGCATGGGGACTAGTCAGGAAAACAAATAATCAAGATAAAGCTTTGGCATTGTGGAAAGGGTTAAGGATCGATGTGGAGAAATGGATTCATCATATCATTCTTTTTTGGGACTCCTTGATAACAATTAAAAAATTCCATAATTCTAAAATTTTCCTGGGGAATATACGACCTCCATTATGTGAAAGGTTGTGGTTGTTCATAAGAAAATTGATGTTTTCACTTTCTATCATGTTAAAAGAGACAAAAATTCACTTGTTGATAATAAGGCCAATGTAATATTCCCAATTAGCTTATTTTTGTTTGTAATATTATATTCTACCTCCATTTTCAGTCTAGAAGAATAAATGGGGTAAGGAGGCCCTTAAATCTATTTATTAGGAATAAAACACTTCCAGTGTGAATGTGGATCAGTTTAGATAGAAAAAATAAAGCCACCTTGGGTGTGAAAGGGAGCAATGCATGTGGACTAGATCAAGGTTGACCAAGTCAACAGTGCTGCTAAAGAAGAGAGTGGAGCTAGTGGGGACAACACAGTTTTGGAGGAGGAGTCTTTGTATGGAAGTAACCTCATAAATGAGTGGGGCCAAGGGTGAGGAAGCTCGCCAAGAATATAAGGGAAGGGATGGTAGCCATGAGATGCATTCAAAATAATGTTTATGTTTGATTCTTATGACTTATTTCATGCTTCAGCTATTTAGCTGGGTTTGTTGTACTGTTTAGTACAAGGGTATTCTCATGAGGGAATTCCACACTCTTTCTTGAAGGACTTGGGAAGGAAATCTGAGAGGAGTATTTTGAGCCTCATTTCCACCATCCGGCATTGGGACAAGTAGTCACCTATAGCCACAACGCAGTCTCCTTGAGGAACTGCATTATTTTTCATGGTGTTGCAGTGGAAGAGTCAAAACCCCTGCTTATGAGCTAGTTTCCTATTGGAAGGATCAGCCTTTCACCCGAAAGCTAGTAAGGAGAAGTTACAGCCATATTTATGCAGAGCTTTAGTAAGACAACATGATTCAACAACAGATCCGTATTTTATACTTTTTTTTATCTCATGCCTTTCAAGAAACCCTTGACGGGTTATCTTGGGATTGTGTAAAAGAGACTAGATCTCCATTTTTTAGCTCTTTTGAGTAATATATTAGCAGATCCATTTGTTTCTCTATTTCTATAGTAGAAACCCTCATTAAATTGTGTTGTCACATGCTTCTGAATTTGTCTGTTTTAGTAGTCATGGGGTTGTAGTGTTTTAGGGTTGTTATGGGCTTAGGAGGCCTATTTAGCTATGTTAGAATGATTTTTTCCTGATCCCATTGTATATTTGGTTGCTATAATACATAAAATAATGGATCCATGGACTGTTCTTGACTATTATAGCGTAATTTTCTGAATAATGCGTTTTTGGTGCCTATATTGCTGATTTTCCTAAATAGGAATATTACAGTGGTATTGGAGCTCTGATCTTGGCTTAGCTTATGTGGGAAATACATATATATCCATGGAGGAGAGAGAGATTCAAAAACTTATTCTGCATACTATGCAGGACATTGCGAAAGATATCAAAGAGATGAGATTTGAAGGACAGAAGGAATCCCCTAGAGGGTTTCACCATGGAGAAAGCTCTGGCACCTCACATTTGTGGTGGGAGAAAATAGTAGCACAAACTTCTTCACAACACTCCACCATGCCCACATTACTATCTTTGGAAGGTGAGGAAGGAAGGCCCTTGAGGGAAGAAACCCTTGGTGATTATTTTGTGGAATATGAATCCCAATCCCGAAGATTCAAGGAACATTTGAACTTTCAGGAGTTTTTTCGAATCAAGGATGGTAGGAGATACTTCAATCACCATAAATAGGGAGGGTATATGAATAAATTAGATCTACAATGCGGTTTGCGAAGATTCCTTTTTCCCTCTTATGATGGATCACCCAAGTGCACATCCAAGGCTTGGGTATAGACGCTGGACACTAATTTCCAAATCAAGAGAGTTTCTGAAGTGGAGGCTATCAAAATAGCAGGGCTACACCTAGAAGGTGAGGCACATGAGTGGTGGTTCCATGGGTTATCTACACTTGGGCATGCTAGTATCACTTCATATTTAGACTTCACCAGGAGGTTGGTGGAGAGATTTGATTCAAGGGATCCAGAGGCACACTTTGTCGGGCTAACCAAGCTTAAGAAATTAGGAGATTTACAAACTGATATCTTCGAGTTTCTGAAGCTTTCATTCATGATATCTGACCTCACTATGAACTAGAGAATATGCATGTTTATTGACGGGATGGTTGAACAATTGCATGGGTTGGTGAAATCCACTAGACCAACTACACTCCAAGAAGCCATGGAGAAGGCTATGGATTTGCAGCATGCTTTACCCAAGGCCAAAGCCCCCTTTCAGCAAAATACCCCCTCTTTCCCAAGCGAGAATTAGGAGAAGACATCTCTTGATAATGATTGGAGAGATATAAAGAAGAAAAAAATTTGTCTCACTTGTCGGGAGCCATGGGTACCAAACCACCAATGTGTTGTAGGGAAAGCACATTGCATTGAGATATTTTCTGATGAGGAGAAGGAAACCAGTGCTATAGCATCAGGAGGTGCACCACCCATAGAAGATGTAGTAAAGACATTTGCTCCACTGGGAGGGACTCTTGCAACTTTGAGAGGAATTCCCAAGTATCTAACCATGAGAGTTAGAGACACTATTATGGGGCAATGAGTATCAGTATTGGTAGACAGTGGAGCTACCCATAACTTTATTGATACACATTTGGTGCAAAGTAGGGGAATTCACATAGAAGACTTTGAGGGATTCTCAATTTTGGTTCCAGGAGCTAGAACCATGCAGTGTGCCAAATATGTTCCAGCATTAACCATCACTATGGGAACCTACACATTAACAGACAACTTCTTTGTGGTTGATATTCTAGACACCAATGTGATATTGGGTGTCCAGTGGTTAATTACATTAGGGAAGGTTACCACTAATTGGGAAACCTTAGAGATGGAATGGACAGAAAAGGGGAGTGGTAAACATCAGAAAATCAAAGGCATACACACCTATCCACCCCAAGTTTTCTCAGCCCACAGGATGGAAGAAAATTTGTGTAGAGGAGACATAGAATGGGCAGTAGAACTACATTTTTCAGAAGCCGAAAGCAAGGATTTACAAGTACATCCAGATGTAAAATCTATTTTGGACCGATATTCTACAGTATTTGGAGATATTCCACCTAGCAGACCTCCTGACCGAGGTTTTGAGCACACTATTGAGTTCAAACAAGGGATCCAAGCAGTGATCACCACACCCTATAGGCATCCCAAAGCCTATAGAGATGATATTGAAAAGGTGATTCAGGATATTTTGTCTTGAGGACATATCCAGCCTAGCACTAGTCCTTTTTCCTCTTCAATGGTCTTGGTGAAGAAGAAAGACGGCACATTGAGAATGTGAATTAATTATAGAGCTTTGAACAAGAATACCATGAAGAATAGGTACCCAATTCCCAAGATCGATGAATTGATGAATGAGCTAAGAGGGTCAAATTATTTTTCCAAGATTGACTTAAGATCAGGGTATCATAAAATCAAGGTGAGGGATCAAGACATCCCCAAGACAACATTCCAATGTCAGTATTGGCATTTTGAGTTTTTGGTAATGCCTTTTGGGCTAACCAATGCTCCATCAACATTCCAATCTTGCATGAAGCACATATTCATGGTCACTTAAGGAATTTTGTATTGGTCTTTGTTGATGACATTCTTATTTATAGCCGCACATGGGAGGAGCATTTACAACATATTGAGGCAGTATTGTGCATTCTTAAGGAGAAGCAATTTTATGATAAGCTCTCTAAGTGTGAGTTTGGGATCACAGAGATGATTTACTTGGGCCACATCATTGGAGTGGATGGGGTAATATTCCATGAAGAGAAGATCTGTGTTATTAGAGAATGGCCCGAACCAAAGAATGTCACAGAACTTCGGGGGTTTGTAGGCATATGTACCTATTATCGGAAGTTTGTAAAAGGGATCTCTCAACTAGCAGCACCACCTACAGATCTAACCAAGAAGGGAGCTTTTCATTGGACAACCAAATCGTAGAGAGATTTTGATAAGATCAAGGAGGTGATGAGTAGTTGCCCAGTATTGGTCCTACCTGATTTTACCCAACCCCTTTTGTTGGAATTTGATGCTTCAGGAGAAGGAATTGGAGCATTATTGATGCAAGGGGGACACCCCATAGCTTTTGAAAGTCGGAAGTTGCCGCTACATGAGATACTATACCCCATATATGGTAAATAAATGCTGGCTATTATGCATGATTTAGCCAAGTTCCGGTAATATTTGGTGGGAAATAGATTATGAGTGAAGACTGATCATAATAGTCTCTGATTCTTTCTTGAGTAGAAGTAGCTTTAGGAGAGGTAGCAGAAATGGGTGAGTAAGATCCAAGAATATGAACTTGACATAGAATATGTCAAAGGGAAGAGTAATGTAGTGGAATATTCTCTATCCAGGATGCTAGCAGCGCTGTCCCTGATGAGTATGGATGCAGATTGAAAGGCTCGGTTGTTATTAGAATAATCCAAAGACCACTTTTCATGTGAGATCCTAGATGGATTGGTGACTGATGAGAGGTATGAAGTGATGGATGAGGTCATCTATTACCGAGATCAAGTCTTATTGGCTAGAGATTCTAAGCTCAAAGAGAATATTTTGCAAGCATCACATGATTCCCCACTTGCAGGGCATCAATGATTCACCAAGACTTATCTAGCTATTCAGGAGAGATTCCCATGGAAGGGTCTCAAGGAGGATGTATTCCAACACATCAAGGAGTGTGTATTTTTCCAACAGAACAAAGGAGAGCACAACCATCCTGCAATATTATTGCATCCACTCCCTATTCCGGATGGGAAATGGGAGATTATTTCCATGGACTTCATCATCGGTCTACCTACAGTTTAGGGTAAGGATTGTATATTCGTATTTTTTGATCGACTAACAAATTATTCACATTTATTTTCTATTTCTGCATGATATGCTGCTTCACAGGTAGCTGAGATTTTCTTCAGGGTTGTGTCTAGACTCCATGGTCTCCCAAAGACCATAGTCAGTGATCGAGATAGTCACCTCATGGGTGGCTTTTGGAAAGAGCTTTTTCGATTAGTGGGTACTGAGTTGACACCAAGTACTAGATATCACCCATAAACCGATGGAAAAACCTAAATAGTGAACAAGTGGTTGGAAGGCTATTTGCGGAACTATGTTTCGAGCCAGCAGAGAGAATGGCTACATTGGCTCTATTTGGGGGAGTATTGCTACAACACGACTTTCCATATGTCCATTGGCATGACCCCATTTCAAGCCCTTTATGGGTATGATGCACTTCATTTTCTGATGTGATGTTTGGGGCAAGCAAAGCTTCTAGAGCAAAGGAGTGGATTCAAGAGAGTCAGGATATACTCTGGGCCCTCAAAGACAACATTGCTACAACACAAACCAACAGAAAATATATGTAGACTGTGGTTGGATAGAGAGGCAATTTGAGGTAGATGATTTGTTCTATCTTCGTCTTCAGCCATATAGAAAATCTACACTCAAGGAGAAAGGAGCTGAGAAGCTCAAACCTCAGTTCTATGGACCATACATGGTGATCCGTTGTGTTGGAGAAGTAGAATATGAGCTAGAGCTTCTGCTTGGGAGAAAGATACATAACATTTTTCATATCTCATGCCTCAAAAAGGCCATTGGACAACATGTGGTTGCTACTATGGATCTCCCACCTATTGATGATGAGGGCCATCTAGTTTTGCAGCCATAAGTTATCTTGGATACTCGAGAGAGGCAACAAAGGAGCAGGGTAATCAAAGAATATCTAATTCGATGGAGGAATATTCCTAATGAGCATGCCACTTGGGAGGGAGAGAAGATTTTACAGCATCCTTCTTTACTATTGCTTGAGGACAAGCAACTTTTGGGACAGGGGGACTATAATATTTCCAATTAGATTATTGCTAGTTGGAATATTATATGTTACCTATATTTTCAGTCTAGAAGAATAAATGGGGTAAGGAGACATGTAAATCTCTCTAGTAGGAATAAAACACTTCCAGTGTGAATGTGGATCAGTTTAGATAGACAAAATAAAGCCACCTTAGGTTTCAAAGGGAGAAATGCATGTGGACTAGATCAAGGTTGACCAAATCAACAACGTTGCCAAAGAAGAGAGTGGAGCTAGTGGGGAGAACGTTGTTTTGGAGGAGGAGTCTTTGCATGGAAGTAACGTTATAAATGAGTGGGGCCAAGGGTAAGCAAGCTCACCAAGAATATAAGGGAATGGATGGAAGCCATGACAGGCATTGAGAAAATTGTTTATGTTTGGGTCTTATGAATTATTGCATGCTTCAACTGTTTAGCTGGGTTTTCTGTACTATTTAGTACAAGGGTATTCTCATGTGGGAATTCCACACTCTTTCTTGGAGGACTTGGGAAGGAAATCTAAGAGGAGTATTTTGATATTAATTTCCACCATCAGGCATTGGGCCAAGCAATCACCTACAGCCACAGTGCAGTCTCCTTGAGGAACTGCGTTATTTTTCATGGTGTTACAGTGGAAGGGTCAAAACCCCTATTTATGAGCTAGTTTCCTAGTGGAATGGTTTTCCTTTCACTCGGAAAGCTAGTAAGGATAAGTTACAGCCATTTATTTGTATTTTCAAAAATATTTATGTAGACCTTCAGTAATACAGTGTGATTCAGCTAGAGATCTGCAGTTTATACTTTTTGTATCTCATGCCTTTCAAGAAACCCTTGTCGGGTTATCTTGGGATTATGTAAAAGAGACTAAATATCCATTTTTCAGCTCTTTTGAGTAATATATCAGCATATCCATTTGTTTCTCTATTTTTGTAGAAAAAACCCTTATTAAACTGAGTTGTCACATGCTTTAGAATTTCTATGTTGCAGTAGTCATGGGGTTGTATTGTTTTTGGGTTGTTCTAGGCTTGGGAGGCTTGTTTAACTAAGTTAGAATGATTTTTCTCTAATCCCGTTGTATATTTGGTTGCTATAATACATAAAATAATGGATCCATGGGCTTTTATTGACTGTTATAGTGTAATTTTCTGAATAATTTATTTTGGTGCCTATATTGCTGATTTTCCTAAATAGGAATATTACAACCAATAAGGGAGTAGGGCTTGGGGATGGGGCCCTTGTCCAGGATTATAGTGAAATCTTGTTAATCCTTATCCCATGATAATCATGTTGTTGATAATATACAATCTAGCGCTCATTAAATGTGAATCAGGTGGATTTCTATGATCGTCAACACAATAATTAAAACTCCAAATCTCAATCCGTCAATGGGACAGACGAAATGAGCCTCGCACAAAACTCCACAAAGGGAAGGTACATCCAAATGGGATGACATGTGAATCAACATGTTATTTGATAGTTGGAAGGTAATGACAATAACCATTAAATTAAGGTGGATATATGAGCGAGATGTAGAGTCTGGGGCCTCAATAGGATCGAATACAATCGTAACGGGAAATGTGATGAATGGCTCTAAGAAGGGATATAGAGGAATGTTGGAAAAAAGGTTAGTTAAGATAATTAATTGTGAAGGGATGGAGGCAAGCGGGTGGGAGGATATTTTATCGCATTATATAGCATGGGTTTCGACTCAAAATTATGCATGTTATGTTTACAATTCAGTTTCTGGTGCCATGGATGATTCTAGTCAAGTTAACACCATTAACGTAGGCCAGTATCATTTGATGTCGATGGTGGAGGAAATTATGTCCATGGTGTCCAAGATTGGAGAGAATATTACCACATAGGTGTAGTCACATTTTCCCCTCTCACTAGGTAGTTATCTAACTTGAGGAAATAGTCTGAGTGCTCCCATCTCACGATGGAAAGTCTGGCAAGGAAATTGGAAAATGTGTGCCTCAAGGTTGATATCATTGAGTTCATCTTGGATAATTTGAATATGGATGTATTGAAGTATGTGTTTGGACTCTCTCACCCCACTCGAGGAAGTGTCTCTAAGGTAAGCCCCCCATAAGTTCATAGGCTCACTCAATGGAAGACACTTTGTTGCAACAGCTAGGCATGGCGGCGATGGAGCATGCACCTGGTGACCATAAAGGACTCGAAGCAAGTAGCCTTGTAGAATAAAATTTTCTGAATGACATGTATTTTTCTAAGTTATGTGGTATTTTTTGGTGGATATATAAAATAAATGTTGTAAGGTATTTTGTATGTAAAACGGTAGGTGGTTATAGAGTTTACATGGATATATTCAAGCCTTCATTTGAAGTATAATTGTGTCTAATTGTAAGGGTTTTGGTGCGCATTCTAGTTGAATTAATATAAACTATCCATTTATTATATATATATATATATATATATATATATATATATATATATATATCTCCTCGAGAAAACCTTTAATTGAGAAAATTCAAAAGTGTTGTTTGGATGGTGAGAACTTGACATAACCATCACAAAAGCTGAAGTACCCCGTTCTTGTGACAAGACTCTAAAATTTTAAAGGGTTGAAGATTGATTTCGGTAAACATGGTCAACTTCTTGTTTGAATAATATTTATCATCGATGCATTCATTAGAAGCTAAGCGGGAGTTACTAAAGTCGCAAGATCCATGGAATACTTGATTTTCATATGAGAGGTTTTCAAGATTGCAAAAAAATTATTTGATAATCATCACATCATCTTCTTGAGAGGGAAGAGATATACAAGAAATAAATTCCTCAATTATTAGGTAAGACTCCATTTGAAAATTATTCAAACCCAAATCATCTTGTGAAAAAATAATTTCATCCATCAAACTTGGGTAACCATCGTCCTACAATTCAAGAGAAATAGTATAATCCAGACAATGTTTGGCCAAGGGTTCGACTTGATTATTGATTTTAGAATTGACAAGCTTATTATCACGACTACGTGATGAAAAAATGGCAACATATTCTAGAGAAAGGGAAGATATAAATAGTAATCCTTCATCAAAAGATCCATCAGAATTAGAAATGGTTGTCGAATGAGATTCACGAATTTGTTTTCCTAGATTTTTTATCTGTAAAGGCTTGACACATGGAACATCAAAAGGTCTAGGAACATCCAAATGACTAGAAAAGTAAACAAAAGGGGCATAATATTCGTCATCAAGATATTGAAGTTCTTCTTGAGCATGAATGCATGGTGAACTTTATTGTAGATATTTCCTAGCCAAGAATCGAAACTTTTTATCCAAGAATTCCCAATCCAAGGCTTCATATGGAAACTCATTGCAAATAAGAAGGAATCGATCAAAAAAATTATCAAGAGATTCATTTGATTCCATCCTAATTTGATCGATTTTGTTAAAAGCATCTTGATAGTCAAATTTGTTAAAAACACAATGAAGCTCAGTAGGAAATTTTTTGAAAGAAAATATACAGGTAGTAGGTAACCAATAACACCATTGCTTTGCACAACCATCCAATATAAGGGTAAAAAACCTAACAATAATTTCTTCAAAATAAAATACACTCTTAAAGCAGAAGTGAAAAAATTTAGTCACGTAATCAAGAACAATTTTTGAACACTTGTCATTCAATTTTAGATGTGACAATTCATGTAAGAATTCTGTAAGGATTTCAAGATATAATGCTTCTAAAAACACCTAATGATTATCATATGCGATGAAGCCATTTTAGATAAGATATTCAAACAAAATTTGGGATCATCTTGTCATTTGGCCCTCCTTCTAGCAAAATAAATTTGACGGTGTTGGATTCCACCAACATACAATCAATCTTCCTGATATGAAGTCCCAATTAGACCTGAGACAATTTGGTATAGGATTCCTATCCGGTTTACTTCTTGGTGAGGATTAAATTCCAATGAGACAATGGAGAATATTATCGGGTACAGTACCATATACAAAGAGGATCATGGTATAACATATTCAAAGAAGAAAGGTTGGCCACAAAAAACATGTCTGCCATCTCTGGTCAAGCAAGACGACAAGCACAAAATTATTTCCATTAGTAAATTTCTTACTCGAAGAAGCAGGAAGAAAATGAGGGCTTTTGATTTTTTGGAGTGAACGATATTTTCATAGCATAATCCTAGAAAGAGAGACTCCTTCAAAGTAATTATGTTGTTGTTAAACCCCTTAACATTGTTTAAGTTTAACTAAACAATTTAATTATTTTCAAAAAATTTAATTAAAAAAAACATATTGAATTTAACATTGAAGTAAAATGGCTTCAATTAGACATTAATCTTAGCCCCCAATGCATTAGTTGTCTTATGTGTACTGTGAAATTTCGAATAGATGGGGCTTCAATGGTAAGAAATATTAGCATATTTCAATGCAAAGAGTTAACCCACATAACTTTCACATTTATTCGCACTAAATCCAGTCCTCTTTTTTGATATTTTGAGGGTGATATTGAAAATAAAAATACTTGGATTATTGAATCTAGTTCTCTATAGTTTCGATGAAATGGTTAGTGACTTCTAGTGGATGAAATTTATAGATGCAGTTTGTGCACAAGAGTGCGTGTGGATATGAACATGATGAGGGAAACGACAAATTCTCTTCCAACTTTCAGATGTTTCTATATATACATGTGATTCCCTATGACTCCTTATAAATTTACAAGAATAACTTAAATCAAGAATCCTCAAACTGCTCAGCTTGTTGATTCCGTTAGGAAACCTCCTAATAGTATCACATCGAATAATTCTCACCATGAAAATTCTAGACATTGACCCTCACTCCAACGCTATTATTTTTTCAAGTTTAGCCGATCCCACTAACCACAACACCTCTATAGTCAGAAGGCATCTGAAGATCTAAAGTTGGAACCAATTCTGTGAGATTGGAGAAATGCTCAATTTGCAGGCACCACTATTGGGGCATCCTCTCCAGCAGGGAAAGAAACTTAATATTCTGGTAATGTGATAATTCTAGCCACCTAATATTTTTGAAGTGTGAAATCCAAGTTGGAAGTAGTTGCAGATCTCGAGCAGAGAGCTGAAGTATCTCCAAATTCACCATGCCTCTCATGCCTTCTGCGATAGCTTCCAAATTTGATCCGGATTTATGTAGGAACAAAACAAAATACACATATAACCATAAATACAAAGATGCAATGGAACTAAAACTTCATTTCATTAATACCAAAGAACTGAAATTTGTTTACAAACAGAATGGAAATAAACTAGCTAGGGCATTGGTAGCTTATCTTTGAGAAGAGATGTGGCAACTATAGGCCTCTGAAATATGTTACAATGAGGCTCGAGGACCTATTTATTATTGAGAAACAATGGAAAACCCTAAAAATCCAAAAACTTAACCCTAGGATATGAAGCGCCAAAACTATGGGCCCCATTTGGGTAAATTGGCACATCAACTTCCTAGGGATGTAACTTTGGCATGCGATCTCTGTTTGACATGCTCAATACATCGTTAGAAATATATATCTGAGGAATACAACTTTTGAGTGAGAAACATTCGTGCATGGACCCATGTTCCTCTCAATTTTCCCAAAAAACATCATTTAGGGCCTCAAATTGGCTCCGGAAGTTTAGGACCTGAAAAACTGTTGAAAATAGTAAATTGTGCTATAATTAAGGAAATTGAAAAACTGAAAGTAACAATGGTGGGGCCTCAAGTGGAATAGGCATGTTGTAACAGGGTCCTCCTAAAAGCTACGAATTTTGTATACTTTTGTTTGTTTTTGATGTTATTTAGTCTAGCGCAGGGGTTTTGGGGTGGGTCAAAGCCCTGAATGCATTGTAATGGGTTAAGGGTAGACCAAGAGTCTTCAAACCATGGTTTGCAGACCATTGGAAGCATAGGCTAAGTCGATATAAATAGATGAACATATTTGAGTCTTAAGGGAGAAAAGATTAAGGTCTGATGCTAAGTGCAAATTTTCAGATCTATAGTTGGGTCATTTGGGTAAGGACTCCTGTTGGCTGTGTGCGCGGAGATCCTCAGTCCTGTTGTGTGTGGACCCTGTTGGCTGTGTGCACAGGCTGTGTCAGATTGTATTGGGTTTTGGATACTAATATATGTGGATATGGTTAAGGTATTTCTATGTTATCTGATTTGATATATTACTCTTGACGCAGACTGTTCGGATTTGTTACAAATACTATTGTGTTTCCTTCTTATGCTATGAATATATCTATGTTGTGGTATAACTTTAATCTATTGATGATGTGTTATGGTACTATATGCTGATCATCGTTGATACGCAAATGGATGCGGAGTTATTAACTAGATTTGTGCACAAAATAAGATCTGTATATTGTGATTATATTGTTAACAGTCCTATGAATAAATATGTTTGGTGCGAACTCGTTAGGTTGTCAGCGCAGATCTGTTTGACTTACCTACTCTCTCTCAGGGTGTAGAAACCTAGTTCCAGCACCCTCCCATACTGCTTCGGGTGAGACTTTGGCTTGCACAAGCAGGTCACTGCTAAAAGGGCTAGTAATATAGGGGTTTGTTGGAAAACCTTAACCTTCGAACCTAGGTCAGGACACCTTGAGCGAATAAGGAGGGTGGCCACAAATATCCACCTGGATCATTCCTCCCCCTTTAGGAAGCAATGGTCTCCATTGCGTTGAGTTACTCCATGAGATGAGGAAACATTTGCTGAACTTGGTCCTTGGTGAACCGCTTTCCTTGGTGCTGGAGTTGGCCAAGTTTGACAACCCGATATAGTTGGATCTTCTGTTGGCAAGTATTCTTGATTTGCATGTCCATGTTACCATCTCTGGTGGCATGTTCCATACAATCTAGGTTTAACTTTGTTAGTGTGAGTTTTTCTGCAATGTTGGAGGTGTCCAGTAGAGGTGGGAAGTAGGGCTGAAGGTGGTCCACATTGAATACTTAGTGCAGACCAAGGAATGGTGGAATACTGAGCTTGAAGGAATTGGTCTTGATAATGTTCGTGATGGTGTATGGTCCATATCAGAGTGGGCGAAGCTTGTAGTGAGGTCCAGTGAGGTGCTCCTTCTACAAATGTAGCCACACTTTGTCGCCCAACTAGAAGTTGTGTGGCACCCGATGTTGATCACGTTGTTGCTTGTACTTAGCATTGGATTTGTCCAATATGTCATGAACCTATTTTCAAATGTGTTGAATGTTCTCGACGAAGCTATTCACTTTGTCAGCGTCAGAATAGACATGAACCAAATCAACCTGAGTAGTCGCAAATGGCATGGCTACGTCAATGGGACATAGTGGTTGGAATCCCAAGCCCACCTGAAAGGGGCCGTGGCTAGTTGATTTGTGGAGAGCCTGATTATAACTGTGTTGTACATAAAGGAGGCTCTCATCCCATTTGTGTGGATGCTTTAAACTCTACATGCATAGAATGTGTACAATCATCCTGTTGACGACTTTTGTCTGTCCATCAGTTTGGGGATGGAAAGTTGTGGACTCGGTGAGCTTCGTGTCCAACATTGACCAGTGGTTGGACCAAAATGTGTTGAGGAACCTGCTGTCCTGATTTGAGATGATAGACTATGGGATCCCAAAGGACACCCACACTCGTTCAAAGAAGAGTTTAGCAATGGCTTTTGCTATGATATTCTTCTTTCAGGACACCATAATGTCCATCTTCGAGAACCTGTCGACGACCACAAAAACACAGTCGCTTCCATTCTTAGTATAAGGAAGGCCCGACATCTAATCCATAGAGATGGATTCCCAAGGTCAAATAGGGGTAGGTAGCGGAGTATAGAGGCCTTGCTTCTTGATGGTCAGTTTCGAAATGACGCAAGCAACACAGGATATGATGTACTTCCTGATATCATGTCGAAGGTTTGGCCAATAGAAATACTTCTGCAATACTGCCACTATTTTTTCGACCTCGAAATTCCCCACGACTCGAATATAGTGTGATTCTCAAATCATCTTTTCACGCTTGCTTGAAGGAACATAAAGGTGTCCCAGGTGACATAGCAGTGCAACTTGGAGGTGAAAATTTGGAACTTGCGCACCCTCCAAGAGTGTCTTGTATATGTGGTTGAATTCTGGATCGCTCTTGTAGAGAAGCGGCCAATCAAAAGCCTTGTGCCCACAAGAGTTGAGAACAGTGGTTAGCACCACGATCGGTGGTCGACTGAGGTAGCCTGCAACATTATTGGTGTTTCCCTTCTTCTACTTTATGTTGAAATGAAATTGTTATAGATATGTGGACCACTTCTGATGGTGATCATTCTGCAACTTCCATTGCATCTATACGAACTACAAGGGTCGGTGGTCTGTGTGGATGACTTTTTCCTTCCCTAAAATGTAATTACTCCATTGTCGACAAACCTACACAATGGAGTACATTTCTTTGTCATAAGTGGGATACTTGCGGACTGTGTCAAACAATGTATTATGTCTCACTGTGATATCCCACTGGATGCACCTATTGAGTAATAACTACCCCAATAGAATAGTCAGAGACATATGTCTCTATCTCAAATGGTTGTTGCAAGTTTGGTAATGTGAGAACTGGGGCAGAGCAGAGGATATGTTTCAATTCTAAAGACGCCTTCTGTTGATATTCCGACCAAAATAATTTTTCTTTCGCTCCACCCTTGGTGAATTGACTCAAGGGCCAAGTGATATGAGAGAATCCCAACACGAACCTGTGGTAGAAATTAACAAGACCCATAAAGATACAAATATCTGTTACAGTGGTTGGGGTTGGTCAATCCTGAATGACTTGGATCTTGGTTGGATCCACATGCACCCCCCGATCATTAATAATGTATCCCAGATACTGAACTTGGGTCATGCCAAAAGTGCACTTCTCCAAATTGGCACACAACTTGTGTTGCCACAGTGTTTGGAGGACCTGTCGAATGTGGTGGAGGTGATCTTCCTAAGTCTGGATGAAGAATAGAATGTCATCCAAGTACACTACTACAAATGAGTTGGTGAATGACTGCAATATGTCATCCATCAACCTCATGAAGGTTGTAGGAGCATTTTTCAACCCAAAAGGCATGATCATCTATTCGAAAAGGCCCTCCTTGACTTTGAAGGTAGTATTCCACACATCAGGGGGTTCGATTAGTACCTGGTGATACCCGAACTTCAAGTCGATCTTGCTGAAATATTTGGCCCCTTGGATTTACTCTAAAAGGTCATCAATCCAAGGTATCAGGTACCTATTATGGATAGTGATATTTTTCTGCACACAATAGTTAATACAGAGTCTACAAGTCCCATCCTTCTTCTGTACCAACAATATCAGGCTCCCACAAGGTGATCAATCAGTCGAATGTGACCTTTTTGTAGCAGCTCCTGAATCTGCCTCTTGATTTCATCATTCTCGAGAACAAAGCGTTGATAGAACAGTCCATTGGGAAGTGGCAAACCTGGGGTCAGATCAATGGGGTGCTTCACCTGACAGTGCAAAGGCACCCTTGTGGGTGAGGTGAATATGTCCCTGTACTCCTCCACAACCTTTTCCATTTGTTGTTGTCGTGCGGATGAGCCCTGTCTGGAGGTCGTGGCCACAATATTCTTCTTTCCCTAGGGGTGGATCATCAGGAAAAAAAATTTCCCAGTTTTGGAAATGACCTAACTGCATTTTTTTTGCAGTAACCAAAGAGATAGTGGCAGGCAGTGGTACATATGGTATCTTGTACAACTTATTTCCCAAAGTAACAATAACAACACGAGGCCAAGATTCATACACAACATGTCACTTCCACAAGTATGGTTGGCCTAATAATACATAATAAACATCAAGAGGAGAAATGTCACATAAAACCTCATCTGTGAAGGGCTTGATGTTGTAGGGAAGGTGGTACTGTTGGCTGACACGAAGATCCCATCCTTGGTGAAGCCACCTGATGGTGTATGGATGTGGGTGTATAGTGGTCGGCAAGCCCAACCACTTCACAACCTCTATTAAAATGAGGTTCTTTTGGCTCTCGTTGTCTAAAATGAACTATAGCAGGGAACCCTTTAACCACATATGGGAGTGGAAGAGACACTTCCCCTCTTATAGATCTTCTAGTTCCACCTTCTGGACCTTGGCAGTGGCAACAATGGCATTGGCCTCCTCATCATTAATCTGCTTCCCTTTGTCATTCCCATTGTCTTGTTCTGATTTAGAGTCGGAGCATGCATCTGATTCAGAAGCCCTCAATCTCGACGACCAACAACTGCTTTGCCCGACACTCACTTTTTTTGTGAGTAGAGCTCTTATGGAACTCACACCAATTTCCTGTGTCCTTCTTTTTCTTTGCAGTGTTGTTCTTTGCATGCAGCTTTGGCAGGTTGTTTTGGGCCGCCATACCTTGGATTTGTCCTTTTTTTTGCGGTTTGGGGTCACCTTTCCCTTGCTTTTGATTCGCCAATCCAAAGTCTCGTGTCTTCTGTTTGAATTTCTGCTCAACCTTGGTAGCATGCTGGTATGTCGTACCAAGTGAGGAGATGTCGAGGAACTCAATTTCCTCCTGAATGTATCTATGTAGACAACTTCGGTACTTCAACACCAAATCTTTCTTCGAATCTTTGATACCCAACTTTGTGCGCAGGGTATGGAACAGATTCGTCAGCTCATGCACATCTTGATCCCTTTGCTTTCGTAGCATAGTCCACTGTATGTACTTGTCCTCATAGCTCCCCATGGGATAATATTGTTCCTTGACGGCGTCTCGGAAAGTATTCCAACTGGGTATGGCTGAGAATAGAGAGGATTCTATCTCATCCTTTTTCTCATGGTAGGTTTCCCACCAGTCCTTGATATGGGGGGTTAGATTTGAGGAGTGAAAAAATAATCCTCTCCTGGTCAGAAAAGTCATGAACCGAGAAATATCCTTCTAATAGATTCAACCATCTATCAAATGCGTTTACATCTATTTCGCCCTCAAATATGGAAGTGTCAAATTTTAGTTGTACCTTAAAGGGAATCGCACCTCCAAACTAGCTCTTGGATGTAGATGCCTCATCGATGGGCTGTCGTTGAAGGATTTGGGCAAAGTTATCTATAATCGCATTCCTTTGTTTTTTGAGGGTGTCCTCGAGAAATATTTTGATAGGATCTCTTGCTCCCTCATATTTCTTTTTGTCTCCCATGGGCAGTCGTCAGGGTTTGCGAGGATGATATTGCAAAGGTTCAACCAGATCGATCTCTAACTCCCTATACCCTGACCTTGTTCTGGACATGCAAAGAAAGATCGAGAAAGAGCAAGCCGCTCTGATACCACTGATCTGGATTTTATCTGGAACGCAACAGAATACACATATAACCATAAACACAAATATGCAACGAAACTAACACTTCATTTCATTAATACCAAAGAACAAAAATTTGTTTAGAGACAGAATGGCAATATAATAACTAGGGCACTGGTAGCTTATCTCTGAGAAGAGATGTGGTGGCTACAGACCTCTAAAATGTGTTACAATTAGGCTCGAGGGCCTATTTATTATTGAGAAACAATGGAAGACCCTAAACATCAAAAAACCTATCACTAGGAGATGAAGCACCAAAACTATGGGCCCCGTTTAGTTAAATTGGTACATCAACTTCCCGGGGACGTAACTTTGGCATACAATCTCTGTTTGACGCGCTCAATACCTCGTTAGAAATATCTATCTGAGGACTAAAAATTTTGAGTTAGAAAATTTGGTCCATGGACCCATGTTGTTCCTAGTTGTCCCAAAACAACGTTGTTTAGGGCCTCAAAATGGCTCCGCAAGTTCAAGATCGGAAAGACTACTAAAAAAAGTAAATTGTGCTATAATTAAGGAAACTGAAAAAATTAAAGAAAAAATGGTGGCGCCCTAAGTTGAATAAGTGGGTGGACACCAATATCCATCTGGATCAAACTTTCTCATGTTCAATCATAGGGTTCTCATTTCCACAAAATTTCCCATAAATTGCTCGGGAATGCTTACTCATTTCCTACAATCATTGTCCAAGTTTCTCAGATGCGACATCTTGCAGAGTTCGGATAAGCACATTTTATGCTCGTCCAATCTCAATTTTTATTTACGGACATGTTTCTCATGCCCCCAAGTGATATTTGATCAATTGTATAGATTGAGACTCAATAGAGAAGTGATCTCAAAGAGGTAACATGGGAGATATCTTAAATTTCAGCACCAGCTCAAATTCATGTACTCCATACGTTTGAGACTACCCATCATGGAATGCAACTGCTCTAAATTCCAACACCTAGAGAGATCAATTATCTAAAGCCTTCTAAGATTCTTCATAGACCTCCGAAGCCTTGTAATATTTTTTCGTGAAAATTTCAAGCTCACAAGGTTTTTCAGGGAGCCTATAGATTCTGATAATGACTCTAAAATATTCCAACTGAGATTAAGTATTCTCAAGCACTAAAGGTTTGTTAAGAATTGATATGGAACCTATTTTAAACATCTATTGTTGCTCAACAATAATGTGCCTAGTTTTGGGTAAGGAAACCTTTCAGGAAGGGAGCTGATGTTGTTTCTTACTAATGATATTCTTCTACGACCCTTGAACAGTCATCGAGGTTAATGGTTTGAAGGTGAAAATGAAAATGTAGGTAGTACTACCAATGGACCTTGCTCCTGCCTATTGATATCAACAACTCATATTTTATCACAATACCAAAACATTTTTTTGTTACTTATAAAAATGGAAAAAGTACTTTGTTACTTCTAAAGCTCACGTTCATGGTAACATAGTATTCTTCTGTAAAATTTCTCATATTTTTTCCCCATTAATAGACACACCTCCATGACAACAACACATCCTCTCCATGTCCCAGTTAGAATATTCTAAAACTCACAACACTACTTTCTTTGTATTAGAATTTCCATAAAATGATCTTTACGACTGTTTCCTCAGAACTTACTGCACCATGAAAAAATTCAACAACATCGTCAGAAATTAATCGATATATGTAACAACCTTTCATATATGAGACTATAAAAAACTTATTTGAAGTTGGTAACGAAGTTTCATCTGCTCAACTACATCATGAAGTCGCCATGAAGCCATTTATGGAAAAAATGTGTTGGGTAGCATTACTGCACTATGGTTGTTGCGATGCTTGCATTCGACAAACCATGAAATGGGGCTTGTCGTGCAATTGAGAATTAACACTTTTTTGTACAAAGGAATTTTTCTTAGTTTGTTATGGTCAATGCCTTGCACATGGACCATTTCTCCATCTCCTAATTTGCTAGCCTGGGAAATTTCTTGATGCCATTCTTTTGAATTGTGAAGAATGGCACGCAGTGTCCTTGACATCAAATCCATGTCATACAATTTATCCATTGCAAGTTGGATGACTATATTTCTTGGGTGCTTGCATTTGAGTGGTGAAGAATCCCTTTTTCATTGTTGATGCAGTTGATACACATGTGGGAAGCCATGTCGAAGGTCCTGTGGAGGAACATTTCTTCTTCGAGGGCACATCTCAGGCTACATTTGTCATGATATAATCCATCAAAGGCTTCATAGTGCTTCCCTGGGAAGTCTCTTTTTTTTCCCCAATACAAGTAACGAACAAACCAAGCTTCTGAAGAAGACCCATTAGACCTTGCATGGAAAATTCTAGATCCATTGTCTCCAACCGAGCTCTCAATTCTTCAAATGGAAAAAGAGATGACTAACAACATGACGTCGATGCAAAGGATTACTGATTAAGAAAAAAGGTGAGTACATGTGCCCTGGAGATGACATTAAAGACGTAAAGTGGTTAATTGCATTTGAAACTATGGACTTCGACTTTGGGAAGGGAAGTTGTGCCTTCAATGACTAGCTCTTGTTCAACTGCTTAAGATAACAACTGGTTTGCATTCAAGATATTCTCCTTTGTTCTCTTCATCCAAACATGCATTCCTTGTTAACTGAAGAGGCCTTATAAAAACCTAAGGAACAAGAAACAAAGTGATTGGAGAATAAAAAACATGCAACATTGTCTGCTGCGAAAACCCGTGGATGTTAGCACTTTCAAACGTGATTTCAATGCAATAACGACTTTCTGACTAGAGAAGAAAATGAACAGGAACAAGATCAATGAGAAATAGCCATGTGTTAATTTTGGATAGGTTGAAGGAGGATAAAGTTGAGGACTTTTTATTTACTAGGGTGAACAGTGTCTGCTCATTGGCTAAGGTGAACAATGTCTACTCACCCCAAGCCCGCCTTCGTGTAATAATACAAATCTTATAATAAATATTAAATAATATTATTAAAATAATTATTTTAATTTTATAAACCGAATCATGATGAAAAAGGTCACCGAAATTCATGCATATAAAATGGCATAGAACGTCATGAATGTTGAATCCTAGTTTCAGTGAGGCGCTCCTTCTGCAAATGTAGCCACACTTTGTCGCCCACCTGGAAGTTGTGTGGCACCCGATGTTGATCATGTCATTGCTTGCACTTAGCATTGGCTTTGTCCAATATGTCATGAATCTATTGGCGGATGTGCTGAATGCACTCGATGAAGTTGTTCGCTTTGTCAACTTCAGACTGGACATGAATCGAATTAGCCTGAGTAGCCAAAAATGGCATGGCTACGTCAATGGGACATAGTGGATGGAATTCCAACCCCACCTGAAAGGAGTTGTGGCCAGTTGAGTTGTGGAGAGCCTAATTATAATTGTGTTGTATGTAGAAATCTTAATACAATTATGTATTTCCTGGATTCTCCTGATCTAACAATTATATGCCACTGTTAAATACAAAATCCTTATACTTAAATCTTTACAGAAATTTAATCACCAATTGCAAACACATGAACAAAGATCAATGACACATAACACATATTTTTTTACCAGGAAATCATAAAGCTAAAAACACCACTATCATATATTATGTATATATCATGGATCATGAAACAATCTCATACAAAACTCTAATCCAAGAGCTTTCAGTACAATATACAATCATCTCGCACTCTCATGCAAAATTTTGCATATTCATCCACCAATTTGCTGCCTCTTGATAGCCTGCCTCCACTGCAAAATCCCTACTGATCACAATCCCTAAATGAATTTGATCTTTCCTTTCCTTGACTGCGCAATAATCATTGGCATATCCAATGTGTGTGTGGTTGCATGAGGGCACCCACTAATGTCACAACAGATATTCAAACTGTCCCTTTCACCTATCTCTCAACTGGGTCTCCACTGGATCTGACATGCATGTAGTTAATAGTAGTATTTATTCAGTTGCATGTGATACCACTGCTTGTGAATTAATTCACTAATCTCTCACTAGTGTATATTTAGTTACAACTAGCACAACTGAGTTGAACTCACTTAACTGAGTTAAACTGATTTGCAACTCACATAACTACACATCCAACTATGTTACAAATTCAAATCACTCAGCTATAACTAAGTACACTTGCATGTCCCACCAACCAACCTTATAACTCGAAATTCCTTCAGTCAACTAGTTTTCCACATCAGTTAAATGAAATCAATTGCTTCAAGAGAATAGATTATTATTTATTGTCTAATTATTATTAAGAGATAATAATAATCAACATGCATTGTATTTTTAGACATGCAATCGACAAACCGACTTCACACATGCATTCCAAAAATAGACACCCATCCATAAATATAATGTGTTCAATCATCTATAAATAGACTCCCTCTATAAATAGAATTTTCTCACCATTCTAAAAATAGACATACACCCAAAAATAGCCTGCGGGCCCCACCTAGTGTAAGTGCTTAATTTTCACTAGGATCATCATCTTGTTGAATCTTAACATTGTACATAGGGGAGGCTCTCATCCCATGTGTGTGGATGCTTTGAATTGTACATGCACAGAATTTGTACAATCATCTCGTTGATGACATTTTTTTGTCCATCAGTTTGGGGATGGAAAGTTGTGGATTTGGTCAGCTTGGTGTCCAGCATTGACCAGGGTTTGGACCAAAATGTGCTAAGGAACTTGTTGTCCCGATTTTAGATGATAGACTATGGGATCTCAAAGCACAGCCACACTTGTTCAATGAATATTTTAGCAATGGCTTCTGATGTGATATTCTTCTTGCAGGCCACCATAATGCCCATCTTCGAGAATCTATCGACGATCAAGAAAACACAGTGGTTTTAATTCTTAGTAGAAGGAAGGCCCGAAATGTAATTCATGGAGATGGATTCCCAAGGTCGACTAGGGGTAGGTAGTGGAGTATAAAGGCCTTGCTTCTTGATGGTCCACATGGAAATGGCGCAAGAAATGAAAGATCTGATGTATTTCCCATTATCTTGACGAGGTTCGGCCAATAGAAATACTTCTGCAATACTACCATTGTTTTCTTGACCCCAAAATGCCCCGCGACTCGACTGTAGTGTGCTTCCAAAACCATATTGGCATGCTCATTTGAAGGAACAGAAAGGTGTCCCAGGTGACATAGCAGTGCATCTTGGAGGTGAAAATTTCGAACTTGTGCACCCTCCAAGGGTGTCTTGTATGTGTGGCTGAATTTTGGATCACTGTTGTAGAGAAGTGGCCAATCAGAAGTCTCATGCCCACAAGGGTTGAGAACAGTGGTTAGCACCACGATCGGTGGTCGACTAAGAAATTATACAACATTATTGGTGTTGCCCTTCTTGTACTTGATGTTCAAATGAAATTGTTGCAGATATGTGGACCACTTATGATGGTGATCATTTTGCAACTTGCCCTGTGTCTGTATGAACTACATGGTTGGTGGTCTATGTGGATGAATGTTTCCTTCCCCAAAATTTAATGCTTCCATTGTCGATAAGCATGCACAATGGAGTACAATTCTTTGTCATAAGTGGGATACTTGCGGACTGTGTCGGACAATGTCTCACTATGATATGCCACTAGATGCAATTATTGAGTAAGAAATTCCCCAATAGCATAATCAAAGGCATCTATCTCGATCTCAAATGGTTGTTTCAAGTTTGGTAATGTGAGGACTAGGGCAGCGCAGAGGTAATGTTTCAATTCTATGAATGCCTTCTATTGAGATCTCGACCAAAATAAGTTTTCTTTCACTCCACCATTGGTGAATTGACTCAAGGGCAAGTGATATGAGAGAATCCCAATAGGAACCTCTGGTATAAATTAGTAGGACCTAGAAATCTACGAAGCTCTATTAGGGTGGTTGGGGTTGGCCAATCTCGAATGACTTGGATCTTGGTTAGATCCACATGTACCCCCTATTCATCAATAATGTATCCTAGATACTGAACCTGGGTCATGCAAAAAATTCACTTCTCGAAATTGGCACACAACTTGTGTTGCCACAGTGTTTGGAGGACCTGTTGAATGTGGTGGAGGTGCTCTTCCCAAGTCTGGATGAAGATCAGAATGTAATCCAAGTACACCACTACAAATGTGTTGGTGAATGGCTGCAATATGTCATCCATCAACCTCATGAATCTTGTAGGAGCATTCGTCAACCTGAAAGTGTTACTCAGGTAAATCCCCTCTACGGACAGAGGCGATCCCACTAGCCCTAGGGTGGATCTAGAAATAAGGAATCATGCTAGAGTGTAGGTTCCTAGATACTTGAATGAAAAGGATCCGATAAGATGGCCTACCTATGGTCCAAAGTTATCGTCGATGCCTATAGTGATGATGAGAGTCGCTTGTTCCTAATCGAAGGCAAGTCACTATCCTTCCACCTATCACGCTTGGACACCATCACAGAGATTAGAAAATGACAACCACATACCATATACTAATTCCATTCAACATCTACTAATCAGTCAGAGAAGACTAGCATATTTCATTTGATATAGACAAAACACAAGACGAGAACTAGACAATAGTCATTTATATTAATAGGTAGAAAGAAGAGATACAACCATGCTCTGATGCTGCAGTCTCCTCCAGCGGGGCTCGGGCAAAGAAAATTTAAAAGCTCGTTGGGGAATTCAGACGGGATAAAGGACCTCTCTATGGCCTTCCTTCTTGATCTACCTTCTCAGTTATTCGACTATGGCTTAGTTCTTCAAGTTCAACACTTCAGCTTCAGCCAGCTTTCATGATGGGGGAAAGCTCATTTATATAGGGGGAGAGGGAGAGGTTAGGATCCCTATAATCATGGAAGGGAGACCTATCTTCTAGGAGTGTCCCTTAAGAGGAGGAAACCACTACCTAAAAAGAGAGATCCGTGATTCACCCAGTTAACCACTTCCTGTGACTCATCCTAGAGGTGGTTGAAGGAAACTTCTGCCTCTAGTTTGTTAAATAATGTTCCCAAAAAGGCTGCCGCGATGAAAACAAAGGGACAGAGCACCAGTTAGCAGGCCTCTAGTGTACTTTCTCCACATTGGCGTGAGGGGTGAACTAGCTACCCACGCCAATGCCAAAACATGGGTTTTTATGGGCTTTTTAAGAAAGTCTTCTGTAGGAGAAATGATGTTCTTGTATAGAAAGATGTAGGGAAGGTGCTTGCAGAGGATGGCACTGCTCACAAGTCACAGAAAAGATCCTCCAATATATGATGCGAGGGATTGTAGGGTCAGTGACAAATTTCTGTGTAACATATGCCCCCTAAAGCATGAGGTCCAAGGGAGAGGGAGGGGTGATATGCTTTATGAGAACGCGTTCGACCCAAACACTGCTGTCGGGAAACCTGCAAGTACAAACATAACTGATACATCTGATATATGACATGTGTTATGGGCACAACCATCCATAATAGAGTACATAAACAATGAGATCCAAGGTATGGGCATATCCATCTAGAAGTAAGGATCAACAAATAGACTTAGGTATGGTCACCGCCATCTAATCAGAAGAGTCATATCATGATTCATAATAATCCACAAAGAACGTGCAACCTAGATTTCATCAGAAAAAACCCAGGGTCTTGCGCTCCATCTCAACCTGAACATAGTATGAATTCAAGCATGCGAATACGCGAGTTGAAGTCGAACATGTAAGAAAATCGCCTGATTACCAACCAATGATGAAAGCTGTTAACATACGCGATAGAAACCACCAATAATGACAATGGTCCTCAAGGTACAAAAGGTACAATCTACGGAATTTGAATAGTGATCTAACGTCGAACACCTGCAGAGTCAGACGATCGAAGGTCAATGATGTGGACCTTACGTCGAATGCGAAGAACCTGCCATTGAGGCATGCAGGCTCCAAGGTACCTGAAGGGAGTCTCTAGACTATCTTCCTGGATAATGAGCTAGAGTTGACAGGAAGTGACCTTGATCGAAGGTGGGCCATAATTTTTCCCACATCATCAATACAAGACAGAGGAATATGATGTTTGTGAATCAAGACCAACAGAGAATCAGAGGGATGTTGAAAACTTCAGAGGCAAACTTCTTTTGAACATAACGGCGGCATGAAACTGGATTTGGCAGTATTTGACATCAAGGGATCTAAGTTCATGGTGACATGGAAAATAGTAGATGAGCGGTCAAAAGATATTACCCAAACCCATGGAGGGAAATAAATAACAATGTGAGATGTCCCCAACCCAACATGAATGCAGACAAGTGCCTGTTGGCGGATAAATCCGTCTTGCGGACAAGACTGATCTCCCTAGTGTCAGAAGAAAATAATATAGCAACAAACGAACAACTAAGTTTGTCTTTCTCTAAATATATTTGTTTTGCAATTAAATGCTATGAAGGTGTCGATCCTACCTTAGATCCAAATTCTTATTTGCAGTTGTAGTGCTTCCGTCACATCAATAATCCTTTTTTCGCAACAAGAATTCTTTCGTCGCAACAATAATCCTTCTGTCGCAACAAGAGTTCTTTCGTCGCAAGAAACAAGAAAGTGTCATCTTTCGCCGACCTGCAATCACAAACAAGCAAATATTAAATAGCACCTGTATAGAAATCATCATAAACCATGCTTATCATAGTGATCAAGGAATCTATGAAATAAACCATTGATTGAAAGCTTATTGAGAAAAATGAGTATATTTGTATTAATTTCAAAAGTAGAAAATCCTTACAACTTGAGCCTTGATGTTGCACAGGACTTTCCAAGGTCTGAAGCAGGAGTCTCCTTTACTTTGACAAGTTCTGCACTCCTCCAACCAAGACAAGTAGAGGTATGTAATCTCTCCTCAAAAATTCTTAGTTAACTGAGTCTAAATCTCAACAACACTTAACCTCAAAATATTCTTAAGCTTGAACTCCCTTTGAGGCTACCCAATGCCTCTTTTTATAGTGGAAAAGAGGAGGTTTTCTGTTCCAAGTATGAAGGGATAGAATCATCCTTCAAAGGGATAAGCTCCTCACATCAAGGGGTTAGCTCCACAAGGTAAGGGATTCATGCACCTCACAAGAGCGGTTCTGCCACCGCAAGATCCATTCTAGAAGCTTCCAGAATTCAATTTTATTGAGATTTTTGGATTTTACTTGCGCCTTTTTCATCTTACAGGGGTCCGCACCTTTAACACAGATAAAGTGTGTTCAGGTACGCAAGAGAGCTGAACATTAGGTGCGGGACTGCAGGCAAGATAAAGAGAAAGTGCGACACCAAATTTTAGGAGATTTTTAAGAACTTTTCTCTGATTTTCAAGGCTTGACATGAGGAACTGATGTTTTAGACTTGCAAAGGAGGAAGTATGAGTGATAATGAGCTCATACAGTTAGCATAATGTCAAGGTGACAATTTTTTGTGTAACAGATTGCCCCCTAAAGTGCAAAGTCTGGAATAGATGATGCTGAAGTCTGTCATATATGAAGAGTGCAGTACTTTATCATTTCAAGGATCATCCTATGGACATCCCAGTCGAAACCTGTAAAAACATTCAATGCAAAATATATATATATCATCATTGAGGTAGGCATTCCCATACTCAGATAAAAACTAACTAAACTTGTTCTGATACAAAAATGATTTTAATACGTCAATAGTGTAGACACAGCATGGGCACAACCATCTGTAATGAATATTCTACTGTATAATAATAAAACTCCTCGCAGCCTGGATGGTAGAAACTAGATCCAGGGTCTTGATTTTCGCTTCTCGAACTAGTACGATTCTATCCATGTGATTAAATGTGTTGAAGTCGAACATGGTAGAAACCACTTGATTACCAGTCAATGATGTAAACTATTAACAAGTGTGAGAGTAACCACCAGTAATGTCAATGGCTCTCAAAGTACCCAGTACAATCCATGAAATGTGAATGAATGAGATGAAGTCGAACATGTCACGGAATCATTCGATCGAAGTTCAATGATGTAACCTGTCGTCGAAGGCGAGAAACCTGCCATTGAGGCATGCAAATTTCAAGGTACTGACGATTTCTGGATCAACTTCCTAGATAAAGAGCTATTGTCGATAGAAAGTGATCCGTCGTAGGCAAGCCCACAACATGAAATCATAGATCAAGTTTTGAAAATATATTGGCAAGGACTGACTCAGGGATGGTCAAAATGGATGACATATATTTTGCAGATCAATGGTTTATTTGAACTGTCTTCTTGAACACATAACGACACTGCAGATGGATTGGCGGCAATTGACCCAAATCTAATACCCAGAAACCGGATGAAAACTTTCAATGAGGTTTGATTAACTATTAGGAAAAGGATTTCCCAACCCAGGTGAATGAAAGTGTCATGTTCAAGAGTGGTTGACTGAATTTTCAAAAAATCAAAATACAGCAAATAAGTCCACTTTTCTCTCTTTTCCCCCCACCATTTCTGGCAAGTACCTCTTTATTTTTGACAAGCTTGAGGAGGATAACATTTGCTTGTTTATAAGCTCATGCTTCGGATGAGTCCAACTTAGTTTAAGATTCAAACCCTAAGAAGGAGTGGTTTGTTCCTGTTTGAAATTGAACAGGTCCTTTACTGTTAAATTTTAATGAGTCCAGTATAGGAGAAACTCGATGTTTTTCAATTTTAGGGAGTCAGAAGAAAAAACTTAAGAAAACTCCATGGGTGTAATTTTTTGTAAATTTAGTCTCTCGAGCCTGATAAAGGATAAAATAATGCGGGAGAGAACTCTATTGACTGTAATTAGTCAATGTATACCTTTTTCGTAAATAGTCCATTTCAGTCCGTAAAAGGGGTAAACTTGTACTGAAGGGATGATCATTCATTTACTTTTATGAGTTCGAACAATCAAGTACTCGACAATATTTTCATATTTAGAGAGTCTGAAAAGGGCTTAAAAGAGGACTCCAGGGTTTCGCTTTTTCGTAAGTTTTTGAAAGAGTCCGAAAAAGTGATAAAAGTATGCTCTTAATTTTCACTTTTTCACAAGTTTTAACGAGTTCGAAAAAGGGATAAAAATATACTCCTGTGGCCGACTTTCAATTTAATTTACGAGCAGGAAAAGACGGAAATAACTCGGCATTTTCATGTGTTTTACGAGAATGAAAGATAGCAAAATAATCTCGGGATTTTCATGAGTTTAACGAGTCTTGAAAATAACCAAAATTGACTCCAGATAGGTTTCATTTTTCCAAAAGCTTGAAACAGAGAAAAACTATGCTTCAGGGTGGTTTCATTTTTGCACAAGCTTGAAACAGAAAGAAAATTGTGCTTGATGCCCCCTAAGAGTAACTGCTAGAGCGCATGCCCCCCCAGCTTCATTTCATTCAACTAGATACACTGTTGGTAATTAATAGCTGGATGGAATGGAGGTTCATTTACAAGATCATATGAAAGACCCGACCTAAAACTGTAAGAAAATTATGCAAAAACTAACCTAAATATACGACTTAACATTTACGAGATCTAGTCAAAGACTCGACTCAATAAGGGAAGGATTTGTTTCATTTTTTAACGAGCTTGACACAGAGAAAAGAACTATGCTCATGGCAACGTGTTTCATTTTTTAACGAGGTTGACACAGTAACAAGAACTATCCTCACCTACATGTTTCATTTTTTAACGAGGTTGACACAGTAACAGGAACTATCATCATATCTACTCTCTGCAATCTACCTATATAACCTAGTGATTCATTTTTTAATGAGGTTGACACAAGAAAAGAACTTTCCTCATACCTGATTCATGTTTTAATGAGGTTGACTCAGTAACAGGAACTATCCTCTGACCAACTGATTCATTTTTTAATGAGGTTGACACAGGAAAAGAATCGTCCTCAGACCAACTGATTCATTTTTTAACGAGGTTGACACAGTAAAAGGAACTCTCCTCAGCAGTCACTGATTCATTTTTTAACGAGGTTGACACAGTAAAAGGAACTATCCTCAGCCTCACTGATTCATTTTTTAACGAGGTTGACACAGTAAAAGGAACTATCCTCATTAATCACTGAATCATTTTTTAACAAGGTTGACACAGTAAAAGGAACTCCTCATACCTGATTCATTTTTTAACGAGGTTGACTCAGTAACAGGAACCATCCTCATAAACTACTTATTTCTAATCTACCTACTCACTGATTCATTTTTTAATGAGGTTGACACAGGAAAAGAACTATCATCATACCTTATTCATTTTTTAACGAGGTTGACTCAGTAACAGGAACTATCCTCTGACCAAATGATTCATTTTTTAATGAGGTCGACACAGGAAAAGAACTGTCCTCATACCTGATTCATTTTTAACGAGGTTGACTCAGTAACAGGAACTATCCTCTGACCAACTGATTCATTTTTTAACGAGGTTGACACAGGAAAAGAAATTTCCTCATACCTGATTCATTTTTTTATGAGGTTGACTCAGTAACAGGAACCATCCTCAGAAACTACTTATTTCTAATCTATCAATCCACTCTTCTACAATCTACCTATTGATTCATTTTTTAATGAGGTTGACACAGGAAAAGAACTGTCCTCAACCCCGACTGATTCATTTTTTTACGAGGACAGTTCCTTTTCCTGTGCCAACCTCGTTAAAAAATGAAACAGGTGTCTCTGAGGAAAGTTCCCAGTGGAGTCATCAATTTGTTGGCGGATAAATCCGTCTTGCAGACAAGACCGATCTCCCTAGTGTCAGAAGACAATCTAGCAACAAACGAACAACTAAGTTTGTCTTTCTCTAAATATATTTGTTTTGCAATTAAATGATATGAAGGTGTCGATCCTACCTTAGATCCAAATGCTTATTTGCAATCGTAGTGCTTCCGTTGCATCAATAATCCTTCCGTCGCAACAAGAGTTCTTTCGTCGCAACAATAATCCTTCTGTCGCAACAAGAGTTCTTTCGTCACAAGAAACAAGAAAGTGTCGTCTTTCGCCGACCTGCAATCACAAACAAGAAAATATTAAATAGCACCTGTATATAAATCATCATAAACCATGCTTATCATAGTGATCAAGGAATCTATGAAATAAACCATTGATTGAAAGCTTATTGAGAAAAATGAGTATATTTGTATTAATTTAAAAAGTAGAAAATCCTTACAACCTGAGCCTTGATGTTGCACAGGACTTTCCGGGGTCCGAAGTAGGAGTCTCCTTTACTTTGAAAAGTTCTGCACTCCTCCAACCAAGACAAGTAGAGGTATGTAATCTCTCCTAAAAAATTCTTAGTTAACTGAGTCTAAATCTCAACAGCACTTAACCTCAAATATTCTTAAGCTTGAACTCTCTTTGAGTCTACCCAATGCCTCTTTTTATAGTGGAAAAGAGGAGGTTTTTTGTTCCAAGTATGAAGGGATAGAATCCTCCTTCAAAGGGATAAGCTCCTCACATCAAGGGGTTAGCTCCACAAGGTAAGGGATTCATGCACCTCACAAGAGCGGTTCTGCCACCGCAAGATCCATTCTAGAAGCTTCCAGAATTCACTTTTATTGAGCTTTTTGGATTTTACTTGTGCCTTTTTTATCTTACATGGGTCCGCACCTTTAACACAGATAAAGTGCATTCAGTTATGCAAGAGAGCTGAACATTAGGTGCGGGACCACAGGCAAGATAGAGAGAAAGTGCGACACCAAAGTTTAGGAGATTTTTAGGAAAATTTCTCTGATTTTAAAGACTTGACATGAGGAACTGATGTGTTAGACTTGTAAATGAGGAATTATGAGTGATAATGAGCTCATACAGTTAGCAGAATGTCAAGGTGACAATTTTTTGTGTAACAGTGCCATGTTCAAGAGAAACATACTGCCAA